>PVJA010029639.1:0-26464 GCA_004027025.1 Myocastor coypus
TATGCAATATGTCAACTTTCAAAGAAAAAAAGGGGGAAAAGAAAAAAAAAAAGTAATGTGGATTTAGAAAGGTTAATGTTTAGTTGTTTGATCAATCTTATATACCTATATGTATTAATCTAAACTGATCCAATGATGAAAATATGTAATATAACCATTGTTAAATTTAAACAATAAAAGAATTGAAAAAAAAAAAAAAAAGAAGTTTAGTAGTTGGGAGAAGCTTAACTAAGTGAGCAATTCCACACCTTATGGAAGACCCAATCTAGGGTGGCTCCTCACCTGGATGGTATAAAGGAGAATGAAGAAGGCCAGATCTGCTTGTTTCTTCAGAGGAACTCCAGTCCTGCCTTCACCTTCACCTTGGACATCATCTCCTGACCTCCAGTGCAGACTCTAACTTCCAGCATAATGTGTCAGCCTTCCACCTCAGACCCTGGTACCACACTGGCCTTCTGGTACAGACTCACATGGAACTCTTCACTGAGCTCCGGATCTGAAGACACCCTCTGCACTCTTCCTCATCCGACTCTGTGGGTGGCCACTGTAAGGCAATGATATAAATTCTTACACATTTGTATCTTTTGTTTTAACTTTTGTTTGTTTATTTATTTATTTTTATGGCTGGCTTAGCCTGCCCTGAGGGCAGGGCTGGCACAGCATGTGGTGCTGGTGATCAAACCAAGGTCCCTGCAGCCACCCAAGCTTTCCCAAGCAGGTGCTTTAGACCAGTGAGCCATCCTGCCAGGGCCCACATTTGTATATTTTGTATTACATCTGTTTCTCTTTTTTTTATAATTAGGGTTTATTTTATTTTATTTTATTTTATTTTTTTCTTGTTTCAGAACCCTTGTTTGTTTATTTATCTATTTCCATGGCTGGCTTAGCCCACCCTGAGGGCAGGGCTGGCGCAGCATATGGTACCAGGGCTCGAACCGAGGTCCCTGCAGCCGCCCAAGCTTTCCTAAGCAGGCGCTCTAGACCACTGAGCCATCCCGCCAGGCCCCTACATCTGTTTCTTTAGTAAAATACTGACTAATACAATGCCCATAACAGATTATGAGATAAGGAAAGTGTGATATAATAATACCCAATGCTATAAAGGATTTGTAGGAAAATGGAGCCTCTTGAGACCATGATGCTAAGTGAAGTCAATCAGACACAGAATATTAAATATAGTGTGATTTTTCTTGTATGAAAAACCCCTAAGTAAAAATAATTTAGGAGCAACATAAAAAATGATAAGAAATAGGAAGATAGACTCTATAGAGGGGGCTTGGGTAGAAACAGCACAGGAGAAGGAGAAATAGGACACACAGAGAGAGAGAGAGAGACTAAGACAGACAGACAGGCAGGCAGGCAGGCAGGCAGACAGACAGACAGAGATATTACTCACAACAAATGTATTTATAATATATTGCAAACACATACTAATTAAAATGGAAAGCACCAGCAAGACAGCTCTGTGGTCTAAAGCACCTACTTAGGCAAAGTTAGGCAAAGATAGGGACTGCAGCTTGATCCCCAGCACCATATGCTGTGCCAGCCCCACCCCCAGGGCAGGCTGAGGCTGAGCTGGCCATAATATATAATAAATAAATAAATAAACAAGGCACCCTGGAATGAATGAATATATATATATATATATATATATATATATATATATATATATATACCTTTTTTCATAGGCCCTAGATTAAATCTGTGATGCTAAAAGAAGATATTCTTATGTTTGATAAAACAAAAACTAAAGTCATGGTCTTCTGTGGTCAGCTCCCTCTGCCTTCTTAAGCTCATCTCACATCCTCCTCCTGCGACCTCCTCCCATCCCCACTGGCAGCCTTCTGCCCTTCAAGCTGCACTGCTAAGAGTGTAGCTCAGCGGTAGAGTACTTCCCTAGCATATGCAAGGTCCTGCATTCTATCCCCACAACGAATGGATGGATGGATGGATGGATGAATGAATGAATGAATGTTTGTACTACCTCCTAGCACAGGGTCTTTGCACGAGCTGTTTTCTCTGCCTGGAGTGCTCTACTCTCTCTTTTGTTGTGAATATCAGCTCCAACAGAAGCCTTCCTTCATTCCCAGACCCACCAGAGTCTCCTGGTAAACACTCAGAACCCATGCACTGCCATATTCACTTATCTGGTCAGGTACTTTTCCATGTGTCTGTCAGTCACCTGTGCACACTCATGCTGCATAACGATTGCTGCCAAGCCTGAGTGACATAGCACAATGAATATTTGTTCTCAGAGGCTCTGAGTCCACTGGGCAGCCTGCTCATGTGACCAGGACCTGGTGGGACTCACTGTGTGCAGATCAGATGCAGATCAGCTAAATAGGTTCATGGACATCATTTGGCTTTTTCAAGCCCAGAGCCTTGGCCAGCACAATCTCCCTTTCTCCCACAGGATACAGCCTGGAACTGCCCTTGGGACTGGAGGCCCTCTGAAGATGAGTTCAGAATTTGTCCCCATCACCCTGCCACATCCTGTTAGCCAAGCAAGAAGCTCATCCACAACTCCTCAAAATAGTTATAAAGCCACACTGCAGAAGCAGACAGTGTAGACACAGAGATGGATAAGAACCAAGCCTCTGTTGCAATTGACCTGCCACAAATAGATATATTTGAGTAATTCTGTCTCCCCTAGAAGACTATAAAACAGTATGGGCAAGAATCATGCTTTGTTCATTATCTTATCCTCAATAACACAAGTGTCTGACATAAGGCAGCTTCCCACAACCTATTTTTTACATCTTCATCAGCTCATTCTAACATCTGAGAATCTCCATGTCTATTATCTGTTCTTTGTGAGGGCTATCAGATATACTATCCTATTTATTCATATGCTTAGTGTGTTCAGTGGTTGATACATTGTGTTAACTTGGCTGAATGACTCAGCGGCCGGCCGGGTTCCCTGTTGGTGAGAGCCCCGCTCAGGGGTACAATTGGTTCCTCCCTGGAGCGTGACCAGGGCCTGCCTAGGATATGATTGGCTCCTCCCTAGAGCAGGATTAAGGGTCCATCCTGGGGTATGATTGGTTCAGCCTTAGGGCACAATGGGCCCACGTCAGAATGACTGAGCACAAAGAGACTTTTTTTTTTTTTTTTTTGTCTTTGAGACAGGGTCTCACTATGTGGTTGAGACTGGCCTTGAGCTCACTTTTGTAGCCCAGGCTGGTCTCGAACTTGCACCAATCCTCCTGCCTCAGCCTCCCAAGTGTTAGGATTACAGGCGTGAGCCACCACGCCCGGCAACAAAGAGACTTTTTAAAGGGCTGAGGAAGGAGTCAAGACTTCACTTCCTCAGAGAAGCTTCAGTCTTCACATTCAGCCTGGACTTCATCATCTGGCTTGCAGTGCAGACTCTTCAGCCTCCAGCTTGGATCTTTCACCATCTGTCGCAGACTCTTCAGTGTCCATTACAGACACTTCAGTCTTCCATTGCAGACCCATCAGCCAATGTATAGAGACTTACACAGAGTGCTGCAGTGAAGTCCAGACCACGAGACTGAATCCTTCAGTCCGGAGCATGCAGATGCCCTCTGCACACCTCCTCATCTGACTCTGTGGCTGACTATTGTAAGCCAATCTTATAATTCCTTATAGATTGGATATTTTGTGTTAATATCCATTCCTTATATTATATCTATTCTGTTCCTCCAAGTAAAACCCTGACCAATACAGTGTGTTAGTCACCTTTCTGTTACTGTGATAAACTACCTGAGATAAACATCTTATAAGGAGGAAAAGTTTAATTTGGATGACAGTTTCAGCCCATGGTTGGTTAGTTTCATTGCTTTGGGACCTACGGTGAGGCAGAAGATCATGGCAGGGAACATTTGGTGAAGCAAAGCAGTCCACTGCATGGCTGAAGGGACCCAAGTCATGATGTCTCCATCAACAACAGACTTCCAGTGACCTAGCCTCCTCCCCTGGCCCCGCCCCCTCAAGACACCAAGGACCCTCAAACAACACCTAAGCTGGTGTCCAAGTGTTTAACACATCAGCTTTTGGGGGACACACAACATCCAAACTACAGCAGTAAGTCTCCTTCAATTTGATGTCAGATATAGTCATGAAAATTTTTCTGGACATAACTGAGGCCTTGGGTGATACATTCTGAGCAAGAGTTGCTGCCTGCTCTTATCAGGTGTTCTGGTTGGGACAAGGGCCAGACTTGCCATCCTGGGCCATGCTAATCCAGCAGCAGAGACTGAAATTTTCTGAGCCACCAAGATGAGCCACAGTGTAAGAGCCAGGTGATGTCTCTAATACAACAGAACATTAAATATATATTCCCTGGTTGGTTTTTTTTTCCTGCCTGTACTGAAAGAGTTGATTCTCTCATTCTCCCTCGATGTATATTTGGTCAGTGAGAAACCAGCTAAATCTAGTGATCTCCTTCCTGGTCTTTTTGTGTAATATTTCATATTATAGAAAAAATGAAAACGTTGCAGTTTTCAAAGATGCGTGCAGCTGTTTCTGCATTCTGGGAGTGGCAGCAAAATTCATCTCTGGGAAAAGACTGCTCTTCTGTTGAGGAAAATGCTTTAATGAGTTTCTGGAGTGTGCAAAGGTGAGGTTGAGACATTAGTCTGGAGGGAGCAGTGCGTGTGCGGACAGAAAGCTCCACCACAAAACCTGAAAATGTTGTCTTCCCAGAAGCACAGACTGTGGTCATGCAAACTAATTTTTGCTTTCTCGAGTGGGTGCAACTGGAAGTCTGTGGCCCCAAGACCTGAGTGAAGAGGATCTTGGTGTAGCAGCTATGCAGTAGGCAGAGCTCCAGACCCATGTGACAGGCACAGCCACTCAGTGCTGAGATTTCGCTGTGACATTCAAACTACCATGCTACCAGGGAAATAGCTCAATGGCACAAGAGCCTGCCTGGCAACCTGGCAAGCACAAGGTACTGAGTTCAATTCCTAGAACAACAACAAAAAAAAAAAAATCAAATGACTATGCTTTTGCTATCACTACTATCTAGTATCTACAGCACCGGAGGAAATGAAGCACTGTGGACCCTAGCTCAGCCTTGTCAGGAAAATGTAACCTTCCTCATGTAGCTTCTCTCTTGCTGCCAACAGGGGCACAGCAGCATCTCAGCTGAAGGAAGCAGTTCCCACAGTCCAGTATCCCAGAGCAACTATGTGGAGCTGGTAGCCCCAAATGACACCCAAGCTACAAGTATCAGCCACTGATCACTTCTTTGTTGTCCCTGTATTCAGCTGCTCATGTATTCCCCAATGCTTTCACTAAAAACTAGTCCTTAAACACTTCTCTCCACCCATTGCCTCTGCCCTTCAGGTGTCTCCAGGGCTGGCCCAGCCAATCGCAGTTCCCCTAACCAAACCACAGGCTCCTCTGTTTCTACTTTGTTATCACATCTGCCAACATGAATTTTTGTTGCTGTTGTTTCAAAGCACAGATCTGCTCTCAGGTCCTCTATTTCAAATTCCTCTAATCTTGCAAGGTCGAGGCTCAGCTCAGGCAGATGCAGATGAATCTCCTTACCATATGGCCCTCGCAAACCTACACAACTTCCTGCTGCTGCTCACGATGCACGGTGATAAGAGTGTGGTAGAACCCCTGAGCCAGCCTGTTAGAATTTGAATTCGGCTCTGCCCTTAACCAATGAACATTCCTGATCATGGGCAAGTGGCCTGGTATTATTGGCACTTGAGATTGTCTTAAGAATTAAGTGAACAGGGCTGGAGAGATAGCTCAGTAGAATAAGCACTTGCCTGGCAAGTGCAAGGAGGACCTAAATTCAATCCCCAGTTTCACAAAAAAAAAAAAAAAATTAAGTGAGCTGATAAATCTATAATCTGAGAGCAGCACCTGGCAGGCTGCTTACATGCTTGTTGGAATCGTCATTACTGCTTTCTGCTGCCTCTCTGGTTACTATCACTCTGTTCTTTTCCAACCCAGCTACCTCTTGAAAACTGTCTATTCATTTTTCAAGGTTTCCATCACCTCCTCCACGAAACTATTTCTGATCTTTCATTCACTCCTCCTATGAGATCACAGTCCTCTTCTCGTATGTGTCTGCCATCCTGCCACAGGCTACAAGCAGGACACCTATTTCATGCTTCTGTTTCCCCACTCCTGGTACATAGTACCTGTACAGTTAGTATCTCTGGAATGAATACCTATCTCCCACTCTATCTCTATCTATCTCTCTATCTCTCTCTCTCTATCTCTCTCTATCTCTATCCCTATCATCTCTATCTCCCACTCTAGCTGAGAAACTCCCCAAAATGGGACTCATCTTGGTCACCTTTGTGATGCTCAGTGTGTCAAATGTCACCCTCTGCCCACTGCAACATGCTCCACCCAGGCCTGTGGAAGCCTCAGCTCTGCAGCCAGGCTCTGAATGAATCTGGTCATATACACTGACTTCCACCTAGTGGAAGCCAAAATGCATCAGTGTTTGACCTGCCACCCATTTGCACTGTGTGCCAGACCTGATACTTACTACTTTGTCAATAGTTCATGGCCCAGAAAAGGTAATTAAGAGAAAGTTTTGAAGATTGACCCAAGGAGAATATGGGTGATTTTCCTTCTGACCCCAGTTTCCACACAACTCAAATAGGTCCTGAGACTTTGATGGGGGCCCGGGAACAGAGCCAGATGGTCTTTAGCAGCAGAACACTTCATTGCAAAAGAAAGCATGCACTTAAACAAATGATAAAACAGTATGCAATTTTGCGACCCTGACAACCTCTTGCATTATACATTAAAATCAGAATGCTGTGTGTGATCTAACAGACTATCCAGTTCTAACATATACACCTGCTCCTGCTGGAGCTGGAGAAAGAGAGGAGGGCAGCCGACACTTCTCACATGTTCACTGCTTTGTCTGTCACATGGCCTCACCACTGTGCTGAATCAACTCTCACCAGCAAGCTCCTGCACCCTACCATATCCCGCCCATTCCTCAAAAGCATGGCTTTTGTAAGCCAGATCACAATAGCCAGAGCAGGACCTGGAATACCAGTGTACTATGTGTCTGGTGAGGACTGTTCTTTCCACTTACTGGCCTGATTTTGAAGTTTCTGAAAGCAGAATGTGGCTCAAGTAGAAGCACCATCAGCCCAAATCAGAAGGCTCTCCAGGTTCCCTCCGAGAAGCGGTGCAGGCCAAGTCTCAGGAGCTTGGGCAGAAGTGCCTCATCTTCTTTCGTCTGGATTCCCCAGGCCCTCCCTCCTAGAATGTTTTCTACCTGCAGACCCAGAGGACCCCAGGAAGGGAAATGGAGGGCTGAAGAACAAGGAAAGATGGCATCCTTTTCTCTTCATTTTCTTTTTTTTTTTTTTTTTTTTTCTTGTTTTCAGAACCTTTGTTTGTTTATTCACTCATTTTTATGGCCGGCTCAGCCTGCCCTGAGGGCAGGGCTGGTGCAGCATGTGGTGCCGGGGATGGAACCGCAGTCCCTGCAGCCACCCAAGCTTTTCCAAGCAGGCGCTTTAGACCACTGAGCCATCCTGCCAGGCCCCTTCATTTTCTTTTAAATGTTATGAATTTTGTGCCACGTAGATGGATGGATTGATCCATAGATCTCATATTTAAAGACTAAATAGAACTGGGAGATAGTAGAATAAGCACTTGCCTGACAAGCGCACAGTCCTGAGTTCAATCCCTGGTACTATAAAAATTAAATAAATAAATAAAGTTATACAAAAAGAACATTCCTTTGTAAACTGTTCAGGCAGAGGTACACTCCCCAGGCTGGAACCCTGTACCCATGTTTGCCAAGCCTGGGAAACAAGTGCACCAACCCCTCAGGGCCCTGTAAGATAAGTGCTAGGGCTACTGCAGAGCCACATGAGGCCAATACAACCATGAGGGTTCTCTCCCAGCACCAAGAAACCAGAGTGCACCAGAGAGTCCACCTGATAAACCAAAACTAATAAGCATCACTCTCCACTGGAAGCAATCTACAAGGCAGGGATGCCCCCTGGATTACTGTCTGCATCTCAGGATCCAGGACACCTGGTGTAAGTAGGCACTCTGGAAATCACTTTCCAGTGGGCAACGTCATTGCCAGGATTAAACAAGAAAATACATGTTGGGAACTTAGCCAAGCACTTGGCTCTTATCAAACACGAAATAAATGTTGCCTTTGATCGTAACAATTTGACCTAGGTAGAAATGTATGTCAGGACTCTTGTTTTCCTTTTTTATTTTTTAACATGTTACTGACATATGATGTATATACACAGAAGCACAAAATTATTTCAGCCCCTTGGCCCCACCCTCATGCCCCCTCGTTGTCCAAGGCTGTGTCAACTACCTCCTCCTACAGAACAAGGGCCCTGCCTGCACTTGCACCTGGCATCCTTCCAGCTAAATGACCCAGTTAAGTGGTGATAAAGATGCTTCACTTCCCCAACTTGGAAGCTAGAGCAGAGAAGTCTCTAGCCCATGCAGACAATGGCAGGATCTACTGGGCAGGTGGGCCATGGAAAACACGTTACAGACACTTCTGTGTCAAGCGCCCTGGGCTGTTCCTGAGTGCTGCCTGCACACAGGGCCACAACGGGTAATGGCTTTCTCATTTCCTCTCTTAAGGAACCCGCCTTCATAAGCCCAGTGCAAGAGCTGTCAGACAACAAAATAACAGCAAACGAGCAAGGGAGCGTGGCCTTTTCTCTTACCTATTTGCTCCTCCGCTCCACACCTGTTGAGTGCTATCTCTGAGTTACACAAAACCATAAATGAGCCATAGTCCTTACCTCCCAGAGTTAGCTCTCTGGGAAGCTAAGCAGATACTGGGTGAAGCATTGCAGGTACAGGTATAATGAGGGTCTGGAAAGGGAGGTCTGGAGGCCCTGGTAAGGTCAAGGTGGGGGTGAACATGGTGGAGAGGCCAGGGTGGGTGTCTTAGTTAATTTTTACTCATTGCTGGGACAAATACCTGACACTCAAAATGAAGGAAAGGTTTATTTAGCTTACAGTTACTGGAGGTTTCAGTCCATATTCAGCTGGTTCCAAGGCTGAGTAGAACAGGACAGAGAGCATTCAGTTCATGGGGGTGGAACAGCAACAAAATGGTGGCAGAGGTAGCTCACCAAACAGGGCAGCAGAGAGCAACAGCTCTAGTATGTCTCTCTTTATATTCCTATCAGGCTCTCTGCCTTAGGATATCTGCCCTAGACCACACCCATAGTCCCAGCCCTACTCAGACCAATAATCCCATCAGTACTAAAACACATAATCTCAATGACTCCTGAGTCAAGTCTCAATCTATAGAGGTCTCCGCCCAATGACTACATGAGGCTTTGCAGGGACAACTAGACATAAACCATAACAGCGGGCCTCCTAGGAGTGTCAAAGTACTCCAAGCAGAGATTGGGGTGTGGGGACCACAGAGGCTGCTCTCAAGTCCCATGCAGTGCTTCCCTGTGTGACCTGCTTTGGTCCTGAGGGGTGGACGGGAGGGGGCGGTCTGGACGGGAGGGGGGGTGGACTGGGGGGAACGGGTCCCAACTCTGCTTGGCATGTCACAAACTCGGACATGTCACTACCTCGCCCAAAGTTTGGTTCCCCCGGACTGCTTTCTATCCTATCCTGGGGCAGCTCTTCCAAACTTTGGATTTTGCTATGTAAGAATGCACCTCAGATATTTCAAGAAAATGCCTCCTCCAAAGTTGGCCTTTCTACACTAGGAGTAATACTTTTTTTTTTTTCCTGTATAGGGCCAGGTAATAAGTGCTCTAGACTTTTCAAGCCATAAAGTCCCTACCACAGCCTCTCATCTATGCTGATAGAATACAAATCAGCCCAGGTGACACTTAAGCAAATAGATGTGGCTGGTCCCAATAATGCCTTGAAAACATGACTATCCTATCTGGCACACTCAGCAGTGTTAGCCAACCCCTGCTTCAGGCTGTTATATTTCTACAGAGTGAAGAAATCTGGTGTGCATCTTGGCATGCATACTCTATTTTAGCAGGTCTCTCTCTTCTCTGGGACAGAGCCTGGTGCAGTCCCGCATGAAGGCCTGCAGGGAAGGAATAAGCAAATTACTCAGTAGGAAAACTGTACCAGGAAGTTTTTCATACTATTATCCTACAACATGTCAAAGCCTGAGGCCTGGGGGGAGCATTTCTGCTGTACAAATGAAATCCTATCCAACCCACTCAGCGTGATGAAAGCTCTCTGCTTCCATTCATGCAACCTCTCAACTTGTTTTCTGCTTTTTCATCAGAATGTCTTAGAAAGCCAAAGTTGGACATGTCACTACCTTGCTCAAAGCCCTCCAGTTACTCACCACTGCTTTTGATAAAGCCTCTGCCAGACAGTACAGCTCCTTACTACACTTCCTCCTGGCCACTAACCCCCAAGGTGCCAGGACATGAATCATGACTCATTCAAACCAACCACAACAATCCAATGCCAGGGATTAGTTGGGCAGGTGGACTTCCTGACACAGTTCTGGCTAATGAGACACAGCAGAAATCTTTTGAGCACCTTTGGAAAGGCCCACTGGTGAAAGAGAACCTACAAGGAGGCTCATGCATAGTCTCTTTGCATCCTGATGGCCTGGGAGCAGGACAGCGAATGGATGAGTGCATCTCTCCCAACTCATAGTTGACGGGAGTCCCTTCCCTGCCCTAGTGCTCCGGGAATGAATCTTATCCTGCAGAAGACCAGTGGATGGGTGGTCCCCCTGCACCCACCCACTGGTAGTGAGTCAGGGGCCAGCACTGTCACGAAGCTTCTGGCTGCACTGAACGTGGGTTTTATTTACTTAAGTAGGCACCCAGATGGATTTTCAAGATGTTGAGCTCTTGTGTATACACATTATGCTGTCAACATCGCTAGAAGTTCTTGGGCAGTTTTCAACCCATCCCAGAGCAGCCTGCCTCCTGGGGGTCACCCTCCTTGGAGACACTGCTAGGTTCTTGGAATGTGTCTGAGGACTTAATCACAGCTTTCTCCAAACATGTGCGCAACGTTGCAAAAGCCATGACTTTCCTGCCCCGTCTGAGCAGTGGTGGGGCGCTCCACGGCAGGGGCTCACTTTTCATTGCTTTCCTGGTTTCCTGTGCCTCCCTATCCAGGAAGCAGCATTGGAGGGATGACGCGAGGAGCCCAGCAGCTGGAGAGAATTTGGGATCAAGATCTGCGCAAAGCGCCCTCCTTGTCTCACCTGTCTCCAAGCTCCTTTCTGTAAGTCTTCCAGGTCCCACAGAAGAAAGGAAAATAGCTCTAAGCAGGCTGGAGTACCAGGAGGAAGTCTAATGGAAAGACACATAAAACAGCAAATCTTGTCTGTTCATATCTGTATGTGCACCCAGAAAAAGGAAAGTCAGGGCTTCTAAGACAGAGAGACCAGCTCAGGAACTGATCCTGAGCCCAGAGCAGGCAGTCACCATGTGGCCAGTCCTGGCTTGGCATTCATGTGGGAGCCCATACAGGCACCACCAGAGCCCTGTGGAGCACATGCTGTGCTTAGCTTTCTCCCCATCTTACGGATGTGGAAACCAAGGCAGTGAGGCTTTGAGTTATGGAGTTAGTGACAGAACTCTGCTTGGTCCCAGCAGTCTAATTCCAGATACTTCCACCATGTATGGGCTCTCAGAAGGGTCAATAAGAATGAAGCACAGTGAGCATTTTAGAACATTCATCAGATTCTGTCACCTCCCTGTTTAAAATCCTTTCAGTGGCTTCCCACTGCTTTGAGGATAGAGACTAATTTCGTCCTGTGCAGCTGGTACCCTGCCAGGCTCCACCACCTCTCTGCACCCTACCCTGGGCCTGAGTCTGTCGCAGGCAGGCATGTCCCTCTCACCACAGCTCTTTAGCTTTGGCCATTCCCTCTGTGCAAACATCACTTCCCCTTCTCCCTTTCTGCTGTGGTTTAAGTAAGCATCCTCCAAGCACTTGCGTTAAAAGCTTGGTCCTTAGCCCATGCTGCTCTCGGACAAGGCAAGACCTTTAGAAATAGGGGGTGCAGGAAGAGGTCTTAGGCCACTATGGATTCTGCTGTGAGATGAACAGGCTCCCCACACACACACACACAGGCTCTGGTCATGCCACCCTGCCTCACTACAGGCTCAGAGCCGCACAGCAAACTGACCAGGAGCTGAAGTCTCCAAAACTGGAGGCCAAGTCTCTTCTTTTTAAGCTAACTCGAAAGAAAGAAAGAAAGAAAGAAAGAAAGAAAGAAAGAAAGAAAGGAAGGAAGGAAGGAAGGAAGGAAGGAACCTTTCCTTCCTTTATGCTGATTCTCACCAATATTTTTCATTGCTATGAAGGCCAACCCAACTCCCACCCTCTGGAGGTCCTTAGTCATCACTGCTCCCCAGGCTCCCTTCCCTGACCCCTGATCCTTGGCCACCAGAGTCTCAGGCTGTGCCCTTTTCCTTGTTAGTATATTGCCATGGGACCCAGTGATTGCTGGACCAACAGTTTGCCCCATCTCTACCCAACCACCATCCAACAGAAGTATAGCAAGTTATGTAGGCAGTTTTAGATTTCCCAGTGGACATAATTGTTAATAATGTATTTTATTTAGGGGCCTTTTGGGTTAGCTCAGTGGTTAAAGCGCCTATGTGGGAATTCCTGTGAGGCACAGGGAATGGCGGCTCGATCCCCAGCCCCACCATTAAAGCAGACTGAGCTAGACAAAAAAAAAAATCTCAATAATGTATTTTTTTAATCTGATATATTCAAAATATTATCATTTCAACATAGAACCAACAGCCGGGCGTGGTGGCTCACGCCTGTAATCCCAGCACTCAGGAGGCTGAGGCAGGAGGATTGGTGCGAGTTCGAGACCAGCCTGGGCTACAAAAGTGAGCTCAAGGCCAGCCTGAACTGCATAGCGAGACCGTCTCAAAAAGACAAAAAAAAAAAAAAAAAATAGAACCAATGAGAAAATTATTAATGAGTTCTTTTGCCCTGTTTTTATCATTCCAAACCAGGAGAATCTAGTCCATGTTTCACCCACATAGCCTGTGTCCACTGGGACAGCTGGTTCCACATGGGGCTGTGGCTGCTGGCCACACAATGCTGGTCAGGTCCCAGCCTTTGTCCTCACAGAGGTCAAGCATGGCTGTTTTGCAGGTGATGCAACTGAAGTCGGGGGGTGGGGGGGGTCCTCCTGCCCCTCTTAGTTTTCATGTGGGGTCTTTGGCCGGATTAGGAACAATAAATACAGCTGCTGATTAAAAAGAGAAAAGCACATTCTATATGTAAGCAGGAGCAAAGTCCAAGGAAATGAGAAAAACATGCTACTTACGTACTTTTTAGACAAAGAATAATAAGTTTTATGAAAGGACAGGACAAATGCTATCTGGTGTAGCCTAATTAGCACTTCAAGAGGTGGAGTGCAATAAACAAAGCCCAGGGACAGCTGTGGTCTGTTACTGAAAATCCCAGAAAGCTGGGATAGGGGAATCCCGGAAAGCCGGGCCTCCAGGTGATGGACAGCAGCTTCACCTGCTGGCTCCCTGTTTGTTGCTTCCTAACCCTTGCTTGGAGTGTTAACAATTAACATCTGTATGAACCCAGGAATAAGGAAAAAGTGGAAGTCAATAGAGATCGTGGCCACGTTGGTGACTGTGCACACAGTCCTCCTTTGCTGAAGTGATTATGCATGAGATCACGTTCACTAGCCCAAAATAAAGCTGAGCTGCTTTTGGGGTTCTTTGCTCACTGAGGGACAAATCTCAGTGAGTCCTCTGAGCTACCTGCATTGGGTCTTCTCATCATTTCTTTTGGCACCAACTCATAATGTACAGCAATTTTGGCTAAGGTAGTTGTTATAGTTTATGTCTGGGTATCCCCCCCAAGGCCTCATACAGTCATGGGGTGGGCTTCTAGAGTGTGTAATTAATTCATGATCCAAGGCAGGAATTATGGGTGTGTTACACCTGCCCTGGGGTGGTTAAGCTGAATGCAATATGAGGAAGAGAGAGAGGCATGCTAGCCACAGCAGCTGCTGCTCCACTCTTTTGGCCCTCTGTTCTTTGCTGACTTTTATTTGGTTGGTTTGGGTTGATTGGTTTGGTTTGGTATGGTTTGCTTTGGTTTGGTTATTTTGTCTTTTTGAGACAGGGTCTGGCTAAGCAGTTCAGGCTGGCCTTAAGCTCACTTTTATAGCCCAGGCTAGTCTCAAACTCACATCAGTCCTCCTCCCTCAGCCTCCCATGTGCTGGGATTACAGGCGTGCACCCCCACACCTGGCTTCTTTGCTGTTTTTCCACCACCATGAACTGCTGCCCTCTGCCATGTGCCACTCGCCCTTGGAGCCAGCTGAGTATGGACCAAAACCTCTACTGACTGTGGACCAAATAAACCTTTCCTTCCTTAATTCTGAGTGTCAGGTATCTGTCTCAGCAATGAGAAGACAGTAACTGAGACAATAGTGAGTTCTAGAATGTCACTGTGATAGATGAGGGATAGGACAGAAGCTGTGGAAGAGCAAGGTTATTTGGGTCCACTGCAGCCCATGGCCCACCCTCTGGTGGTCACAGCTATTTTCCAGTGTTGGTGTAGACAGAACATGCCCCTGTGACCTGCTACACTAGGAAAGTATGGGCCAAATAGCCTCTCCTACACCTAAGTTCCTCACATGATTTTGTTTTGGAATCATTAATAAACCCATTAATAGACCCATTGGTTGTATTTTGACGCGGTACATCTCTAGGCTCTGCAGCAGCCTGGCTAGCAGCCTAGCCTAGAAGGCATTGGGTAGTGTCTGGAGACAGTTTGGATGGCCACAACCATGCAGTTGGGGTACATGCTACTGGCACCTATTGGGCAGATGCCCACTGACACCCTGTGGTGCCTGCCACACCTCTCACAGTGCAGAATCAGACTCAAGCTCTCAGATGCCCACTCACTCGTCTTCTTCCTCCTGCTGCTTGTTGGTCCTTGTGTGACCTACGCTGTCCACTGTGTAGTGTCGACCGAGTGCTGAGCCTCCCCGTACCCAGCAGTCCGGCAGTACCAGAAGCCAGAACTCTGTGGGGGCCTCCTAGAAGTACCTGGGAGCCAGGCAGCAGTGTCTAGGGTTCATTTCGTCCCCATCTCCACCCCATCACACAGACACCCCAAGAGGCTGGAGGGCAAGACATAGTAGTCATTCCCATTGCAAACCATCTCTAAGCATCACTACAAGTCTTCCCTCACTTTGTACAGCTGACCAGGAACAAGCCTGCTGCCAGGTCAGTGCTCAGCCCAACTGCTTTGGGAACACACAGAGGTGCCACAGGCCGCTAGAGGCTGTAGAGGAGATACTTTGCCTCTGCCGTCCCCCACACGCCTGCCCTCCCTCAAACTGGCACCGCCAAAGGGAATCAGGAGCTCAACCCACCTGCCCCTCAGTACCCTCCTTATGTGAGAAGATGTCAGGAGCCCAGCACCCATGCTGAAGAGGCCAGAGAAACATATTTGCAAGGCAGAACTCAGGGCTGAAGTAGGGCAGGATTTGCCTTCTTAGCAGCACCCCAGCCGTTCTCTCTTTCAGGGACATTTGCCTCCACATGCTCTGCCCTCTTACCTGGGGTCCTCGGAAAACAAAGTGAAAGCATGCGATCTAGGACCTGGAGGTTTCCTTTTTAAAAATAATTGTTAAATGGGCAGCAACTTAAAGGGAGGCTGTGTTGAAGTCCCCAAGGCCACTGATTGTGTCCAAGCCCCTCACACAACTTTTGGTGTTTACAGCAATATTGAACTGCCACTTATAGACTCACACTAAAGGTAGAGCTGCAACATGATCAGCTATGACAAATGCACAGCTTCAAGACCGTGGCCACTGTCATGGTGAGGACTGTGCCTCCACAGGTTCCTCCTAGCCCCTGGGAACCCATTTCTCTCACTCCACCCATAGGCAAATGCCCATCCACTTCTGTCCATACCACAGGGTCTGCAGTTTATATAATGTTGAACAGAGTCATAAATATCTACTTATTTTTTGCCTGCCTCCTTTCACTGAATATTACTATTTTAGGATTCATCTATATTATCAAGCTTTCCTTTTAATTGCTAAGCAATATTCCATTATGTAGATTATGAATATTTGTTGATTATGTTTACTTGATAGGTAAATAAAATTGTTGTGGACATTCAGATACAAATCTCTGTGTGGACACATGCTTCCATTTCTCTTGGGATAGATAACCTGGAAGTAGTGACATAGGAATCATAAGGTAAGTATTATTATATTATGTAACTTTTAAGAAATTGCCAAAATGTTTCCCAAATTATTTCATTTTATGTTCTCAGCAGTGTGTAAGAATTCCAGTTGTTCCACATAATTTTCTTTTCTTTTTTTTTTCTCAGAACTAGAAATCGAACTCAGGACCTTGCACTTGCCAAGCAGGTACTTGTGCCCCTGAGTCACCTCCCTAGCCCCTATCCCACATAATTTTCAATAACTAATCAGTCATTTTTATTTTAGCTAATCTAGAAAGTGTGTATTTATATTAAGACCATGATGATTAATGAGGCCTTTTAGGGTATGATCTCAGTATGTAATCTGGCTGGCCTTCAATTCATCTATATTCCAAGCTGACCTCAAACTCACAATCTTCCTGCCTCAGCCTCCTGAGGGTTGGTATTAAGTCTGTTTCCACACCTGGTCAATGAGCTTTCAATGTGCTTATTTGCCATCCACGTTTTTTTGTTGTTGTTGTTGAAATGGCTACTCAAAACTTCTGCCCATTAAAAAAAGTCATTACTAGGGGCTGCTGAGATAGCTCAGTGATCTAAAGCACCTGCTTAGGCAAGCTTAGGCAACCGCAGGGACCGAGGTTTGATCCCTGGCTCCACATGCTGTGCCAGCCCCACCCCCAGGGCAGGCTAAGCCAGCCATAACATAAATAAATAAAGTTTTAAAAATTAAAATTAAAAAAAGCCATTACTAGCCGAGCGTGGTGGCTCATGCCTGTAATCCCAGCACTCGGGAGGCTGAGGCAGGAGGATTGGTGTGAGTTCGAGACCAGCCTGGGCTACAAAAGTGAGCTCAAGGCTAGCCTGAACTGCATAGTGATACCCTGTCTCAAAAAGACAAAAAAAAAAAAGCCATTACTGCCTTTTCAGGATGTACATATCCTGTATTAGCTATGTGAATAGCAAATAGTTCCCCAGCCTGTTGCTTGTGCTTTCCTTTTTGAAGGATCAGAGTTTCTAACTTTCAATAAGAAAACAAAAACTCACATTATCGTGAAGTAGCTGCTCACCCATTAGGACTCTGCTAGACCCTAAGAAGGAGTTCTCACATCCCAAACCAAGCTGTCCCTTGCAAAGGAGCCTACAGCCATCCGGAGCCTCTCAAGAGATTTCCAAAACACTCTTCTCTGTGCTTCGGTTTTTTCATCTGTAGAATAAACATCGTATTGATACTCCACACAGCTGAAGAAGGAAGGCCTTGAGTTAGTTAATGCATTTTCTTCTGTGCTTTCCAGCCCCAGCACGCCTTGCTGGCCCCACTCCTATGGCACACTGAAACAGCAATTGAGACTGGGTGTGGTGGCACATGCCTGTAACTTCAGCTCTTAGGAGGCTGAAAACAGGACGATCATTACGAGTCCTATCTGTGCAGTGAGACCCTGTACTAAATACATTAAAAAAAAAAAAAAAAAAGAAGGTCTTACGTGGGGGTGGGGTCAGCACTTCACACTACATTGTGTTACACTAAAATTACTATTTCTCACCAGCAATTTCTACTCAGAACAAACACCACTTTGGGGGAAATACCTAGGTATGTTCCAATAACCATTTCTTTATCTCTATATCAGTCCTGGCTAAATTCTTGGCCTCTTTAAGCCAATGCTGGCATCCAAAGAAAAAGGCACCAGCGTTGTCCTTGACATATGTATAAGGAACCAAGATCACGCCTGGTAAAAGGGGGACTCAGCCAGAGCCCAACTTGGATCCATCGGTCCCAATCCCATGCCATCAGACCCCAGTTCCCAGGACCCCTGGCCAACCCCAAGAGGTTTAGTGATCCCTACAATCATGTTGGTCTTCTGCATCGAGGCCTGCCTTGCCCACGTGTCCTGGTCTGGACTGCAGACCTGTGCTGAAGATCACAAAGGCAGGTGGCGAGAACACACCCCAGCTACACATTTCTAGTCTCTGAACAATCTTGGGAGTTGTCCTTTGGGCAACACAAGTGAATCTACAGGAAAAATGACATAGACAGGAAAGGATCAGTCACTGATCAAGAAGAAATTCCCCCAGGTGTCACCTGGTCAGCTTCACAAAATCCACAGGCTGCCGGTATGCTGATGGCATTGCTGTTAGCAAACAAGTTAAACACTTGAAGAGCAGAGACTGGTTCCTAAAATCTATGAAAGAAAATGACCAGAAAAAGAAAGAAGGTTCTCTCCAGAGAAGCTCACTTAGTGAGACCCCATAGAAGGGGCTGCCAGGACCCCTGCCCTGTGAATTCATAGCATGATTGATAGGAAAAATTCTCTAAACTGTTCCCAAATTTTTTAAATAAAGTATACACTGAGTACATTCTTTTTCTAGCACTGGCTTAATCCCTTACAGGATGCAAAAGTAAATGAAATGCAGCCCCCAGGCTGGGCACAGTGGCACCCACCTGCATCAAAGCACTCGGGAGGCTCAGAGGAGGATCACCACATGTTCAAAGCCAGCATACACGAGTTTAAGGCCAGCCTGCACTACACAGTGAGACCCTGTCTCAAAAAAAAAGATTATATATATATCTTCCCCCAGGGCCCCTGGATGCTGAAGTCTGTTATATAAAATGTCCTAGAATTTGTATATAACACATACCCTCCCATATATTTTCAATCATCTCTAAATTGCTTATCAATTTGGTGTAAATGCTATGTAAATAGTTGTGCTATGTTGTCTAGGGAATAATAACAAGCTAAAACCCCTATACATTTCAGTAAAGATCCGGTCTTTTCTCTCCATATTTCTGACCTGCAGATGGTTGAATCTGCGAGCACAGACGGCCATTTGTACTCATTTATTCCTCAGAGCAGCCCCAGGCAACAGAGACCCCATAAATTTTTGTTTTGTCAAGGAAGTTGAAGCAAAGAGCATTCAAAACCTTGTTGTAGGTGCCTGTGTAAGGAGCAGAATCAGGATTTGGCTCCAGTCTGATTGCCACAGTCACTGAGTGTGAGCAGAGCCAGGGCTTGGAGACATGGAGGGAGAGAGTGAGTGTGCAAATGGACAGGCCGTGCCTGCTGTCCTCACAGGCTCTGTGGTGTCCCCTTACCAGGACAGAGCAACCCAAGTCCAGGTGACACCACTGACCCTAGTCCCTTAATAAACAAGCACCAACTGAGCAGTACTTTGCACTGGACAGCACCTGACCACAGAGCCACACAGAGGAGGCAGCCTGGGGTAGGGAACCCATAGGCATATGGAGGATCGCATGGAAGCATAGAGGGACATGGCTGTGCTGTGGAGGGACACCTTCCTCTGAGAACTGGGGCAGGCATGCTGGAGGGAGGACATCTCAGGGCAGAGACAGCCGTGCTGTGTGGAATCATCACAAGTGGACGTCCCAGCACACACAAGGACAGGCTTTTCTAGGTCTTTCATCCTGAAGTAATGAGGAGGCAGCAGAAGGAGTGGGGGCCTGTAACTCCAGTAAATTAGACTGCTGCAACATGCCAGCTCCAAAATGGGAAGCTATGGGCCAGCGAGGGACAGCGGTTCAATCCCCAGCACCACGTGCTGCACCAGCCCCACCCCAGGGCAAGCTATATATAATATATATTCCACCATAGCAGAAGCACTGCTCATCTAACAAGGTGCAAGATACAGACTCACTCCCAGTTGGTAGTTGCTGCATCAGTTATTTATTGTCTTGGTGCTGCATAACAAACAGCACAAAATGTCAGTGGCCTGAGGCATGTGAGGCTCAGACACTGGTGCCACGTGGGGCTCCACTGGGTAGCACAGCTGGCCTGGCTGGGTTTGCTCTCACTTCTGCGCTGCTTGGCTGGAGCGGCTTGACTCTATCTGTACACCTCTGGTTCCCCAGCAGCACTGTCTGGAATGTTCCTAGGGGGACAGCTGAGATGCCATAGGCAGAGACACGCAGGAGTTGTTGAGACAGCCTTGTAGCTGGTAGATACGCCAACCCCAGCCTCAGTGTACCCCAGTGCAGACAAACTCTTGCTCTGGCCACCTCGCTGTAAGGGGAAGAGTTCAGACATCACATGCCAAGAACAGAAATGGGGAGGCAGGAGTGGGCCATTTAATGCACCCCATCTATCATGTACCCTATCCCAAATATGTTGATGTGAGGACCCTGGCTCCTCTCATCTTGCAACTCTGTGGTCCCCTAGAGTTTTGTCACCACCCAAAACCAGTCAGTAGCCAGGAGAATAAGTCAGTCAGAGGGGCCAGCGAGATGGCTCAGCGGTCTAAAGCGCCTGCTTAGGAAAGCTTAGACAACCTCAGGGACCGCGGTTCCATTCCCCGCACCACATGCTGCGCCAGCCGCACCCTAGTGCAGGCTGAGCCAGCCATTAAAAATAATAAAATAAATCAGTCAGAAGGTGGCGGAGGCACACTGCTTCTTACGAACCTTCCCCTGTCACCTTCCCGCCTGCTCCCTTGATGAAACCTGAGCACAGGACCAGCCCCCGCCGCCAGCCCCACCGCCACGCCACCCTGCCGCCCCCCAGCAGCGGCGGTACCCTCTCCACCCCAGACTGTGCTAAGGGACGCTCAGCCGTTCCCTCCCACAGGGCAGTGACTCGCCACTGAGACTCTCTGAGTGCCTAGGGAGTGAGGCTCTTGTGTCCCAGCAGCTTGGCCACCCCTCTCTTATAACCCCAATCTCCAGCCTGATAGCCGAAGGAGCGGCAGAAGCCAAACACTGGTCTTTGCTGATTCCACCGCAGCAGTAGAGAAGTAGAGATGTTCGTACTGTTGTCCCTGGGCTCTGGCTACCCTCCTGAAGCCACCCCCTGGGGGGTCTGGTGAGACTAATGCGAGGGATCCCCTCTCCACTGCAGAACCGCCTTTCCCCAGCACTTGGGGCACCCAGCCCACATCAGGCTCGAGGACCGGGCCAAGTGGGGAAGAGAGGGATCCCAGCGTGAACCGCCTGCTCCTCGGCTAGCCCTGCGTGCGCCCCAGGGAGCAGCGCCTGTCAAGCCTCTTCAGAAAGCTGAAACGCGAATTGAATACCAACGGTCCCTCGCCCGGGAGAAGGGGAGATGCAATTACCACAAATTCTGCTTACCACTCAGATTCAATATTTGGAAGGGATAATCCTGAAATAAGAGATTGCCTGATTTCTCTCCCAAGCCTGTGAATGCTTCATTAGCTCCTATTTGACATTTGATGTTTGAATCTGATTGGCTTCATTGTGGAGTTGGACTCTAAGAAGTCCCCAAGACAGAGCAATCAAGTTTCACAATGACCCTTAACTGCACATTTTCAGACACAAATGGCAGCTGTTCCTTGGACATCAATGCCATGAATGCTGCAGAAATTTGTATTTCATCTCCACTTAATGAAACTCAACCCTGCTTGGCGCGTGGGGTCCCTGACTCAGCAGTTAGGGTTTCCTTTGCGGTTCAGCCTGGATGCGATAAACAAAGAACCCCGAGACTCCAGCCTCAGCATCAGTGGAGACACAGTGTGTCCTGGTGGCGGGGCGGGCTGCCGAGGCAGGGGGTCTCGGGACTGCGGAATTGGGCTGCTCCCTACGCAGGACACCTCACTGTGAGGTCCCTTGCTCTAGAAATAGATATGCGAAAGGCATCGGTCCGGCGCAGGCCAGTGTAGAGTGCCTGTGGCCCATCCCTAGCGAGGTTCTCCGTGGCCGCCCCAGGCCGGATTTCAGAACCAGGCACCACGTGGCTCTGACGCTTCCCCCAACACACACACCGCGCACGCGCGTGCAGTTCACCCGCCTCATTCGCCCCGGCATCCACCGCTGGGTACCACAGGCTTCCTCTATCAGTAGGGATTTGCCACAATGAATCACACGTCCCTTCCCGCTACCTCCAAGGAGCATCCACCAAGAGACTACGATGGTCATTTTAGCTGGACGCCATAGCGCAGGTGTGAGGACAAAGAAACTTTCCATCTCCTCTCCAGCGCAGTCATCTGCTCATCGGCTCATCTAGTTACTATCAAGGTACTTTTCACACGTCACTCTCTGCCTGCAGTGTTCCATGCCTACCACCAGGGGACAGCCTTGGCACACTCACAGTACTTGTGTTTACCAATTACTGAAGCCCATTGTGCAAAGGCATTAAAATTAGGGAGAGTAAAAAAACAAATGTGTGTGTGTGTGTGTGTGTGTGTGTGTGTGTGTCTGTGTGTGTGTGTGATATAAATCAGTACAATATGAATAGATATCCTCGAAAATGAGACAGAGGGAAGTCAAATTGAAGGAGGTTCAGTTGTAATTATTAATTAGAGGGCAACAATGTTGTTTTGAGTTTTCTGGTGGCCATAGCAAAAATAGAACGATTCACCAATCTCTCCAGGGACAGGCCCAAATTTCATCTGAGGGACTGCTGCAAAACTGCCACATCTTGGTTTTTACAACCCTATTGGATTTTCCAGACCAATTCTATTCAGTTATCGGACCCAACATACTGATCCTTCTTTAAATTTGCCATCTCTGTGTTTTGATTCTATTTGTGCTTTGATTTAAATCAAAGGTAATATTCCGAGCATGGTGGCGCACGCCTGTAATCCCAGCACTTGGGAGGCTGAGGCAGGAGGATCGGTGTGAGTTTGAGACCAGCCTGGACTACCAAAGTGAGCTCAAGGCCAGCCTGAACTGCATAGTGAGACCCTGTCTCAAAAAGACAAATCAATCGATCAATCAATCAATCAATCAAAGGTAATAGGAGGACAGGAAGTAGGTTAGAGCTCTTGCCTTCTTCTCATCTCCTCTCTTCCTCCTCTGTCTTTTCCTCCTTCTCCTTTTCTTTCTCTGCTTGCAGCGCTGGGGCCCTGCAGCCTCTGGGCTGTGTCCCCAGACCTACCTTTCCTTAAACATGCTCTCTTCAGGCTTTCATCCTACACTTGGAACTGTTCTCGTCATGGTGTCCTGTAACTTCTACGTTGTTGCATCCAGGAACAATTCTTCAGCTTCGTTTTGCCAGAGCCAAGCAGGACCTGGCCCCAGGTCAGCACACCCTTACTCCTAAAACACCTTCTCCCTTTGGCATCAACAGCACTGGTCTCTGCCTGCTGCCCTTTCCTGCCTCTGCCCATGAGCTCAGGCCTGGGTCTCTGTCCTTCATGCCCTCCATTCAGCCCCAGGACTCAGAGTAGCCGATCCACCCTGATGGCCACAGTCACGTCTGTGGCCCACATCCCTATTCGAATGTCACACAGGTGTCTCAGACCTAGCATGTCTGGACCAAGCTCCTATTGTTATGGGTTACTCAGATTTCAGAATCACTGAGGTAATTTCTTTGAGAATTAGTAACAGGGCATTTGAGACTAGTCAGTAGTTTGAAAAATTACAACATTAAGCCCACATGTCTGGGATATTCCCCCTGAGATTGATGAGTTCTTTTTATAACTGCCCTTGGTAATAGGGCACAGTATTTGTGTGGATCAAAGGCTGATAACCTCAGAATGCGTTGAATTGCACTAACCTAAGTCGAAGTGGTTCATGTTGCTGTATATGTGCCTAAGGAAGTCAGAGCCCCTGTAGGTGATGATTACGTTTAGGCCTGACTGCCTGTTGACCCACAAAGGAATGTAGCGAATGATTTTGTTTTGTTGAAACCCAAAGTTCATCTGAGTATTGTGCTCAATCTGTCATCTAGTTAATTTGTAAATTGTACCTGTATGCGTTACAAATGATTAATTTTTTAAAAATTAGTATATGCTAAGTGGAAAGTAGTTTCTGTATGAGAACGCTGTTCTCTGTCACTCAGAACGCTTCTCTGTCTTCTCTCCTGCATAAGTTGAGGCCAGGAAGGCCCCGAGCTTGGTGTTAAAGGTTCAATATAACTTTCAATTTGGACTCTGGTCTAGCTTCTGAACTCGTAACACTGTCGCTCACCTGACTTCATTCCTACTTCCCATCTCAGTAGACCAAAACACTGTCGGGCATTCTGGGCTCTCCTTTCTTCCCCAGCCTCCATATCAAAGTGCACAGGAAATCCCATGGGCTCTGGAGGCCTTCAGAGTGGCCCTAGAGCCCAAAGTCTCCTCCCCACCTTTGTTCTCCCCACTCCACCCCCCACCTATCTGCCCCAACCCCTGTCTAAGTCACTGCACTGCCTTGTGGGTGGTGACCTCATCTGTTTTGTTACTTGCTGCATCCCTCATGCGACCTGCTGTTCAGCACACAATAAGCCATCAGTGGATGCCTGATTAAATTATCAAATGCCACAGGGGCTTCTATGCACTAGAGATACACGAAGAATTAATTTCCAGAAATGATTTCCAACTATGAAAATAATACTAGCAAACATTTTTCTGAACACATACTACATGCCAGGAAGTTGCTAGATGAAGTGATTATAGCTCAGAAAAGTAGGAAGTTGTCCAAGACCACACATCTAATGGTTGGTGGGATATATGAGAGGCATCCATTTATTCAGTTCATCAACTATTTGTTAAGCACCATTTATATGCTAGGTATTGTTTTGGGAGAACAAAACAGGCAACAGCTGATAGAGCTTGCATCCTAGTAAAAGGACAAAAGGAACTAAACGTGTGTGTGTGTGTGTGTGTGTGTGTGTGTGTGTGTGTGTGTGTGTGTGATGTATATCTAATGTGCAAACAATTTAAGAGATTAGGAGTAAAGGGGAAGCTCTGACATGGGCTGATCAAGATAGATGTCTTTGAGGAGGTGGCCTGAGGATTTGAGGGCTGACTCATGCCGACCGAGGTATGGAGAGCAAAAACCCCAAGGTATAAATGACCTTGGACATGTCTTAGGATGTCAAGGGCAGTGGTGGTGAGCCTATGACACCATGCTGCAGTGGGCTATTTGCATCATCACAAGCTCTAAGAGGCTGATCACTGAGCTGGGGCGTTGTCCAAACAGGTTTCCCTCTGGGTGTGCTAGTTGGTGGCTGTTAGGTGATGGTTCAGTTTTAGTTGGCTTTGTTTGTTTCTGTTCTGTCTCCTTGTTTCCTTTTGAGGTTTGAGCCCAAGGCATTCATACTAAGTTACATCTCTAGACCTTTTCTTTTTTTTTTTTGAAGGTTCTTTCTAAATTATCAAAATGCTCAGACTGACCTTGAACTTGTGATCCTCCTGTCTTGGCCTCCCAGAGTCCTAGGATTACAACCATGTGTCGCCACACCCAGAAACTGGTAGGTTGAAAACAAGCAGGCACAAGCTGCTGAAGGTCACGCTGCTGCTGAGAGGTGGTCCTGTTCCTGCGGGCCATGAGTGGGGACTACTCAGGCAGGGTGAGTTGAGCCGTGCCACAGGGAAGCAGTCACCAGGAAGGGAGCAGCTGTGTGAGGTGGCTGCATGAGAATTCACTGCAGGCCAGTCTCGGCTCTGACCTGAAGAGTTTTAGCCTCCAGCCTGCCCTATAGGTTTCACACCTGCCAGTCCTGATATGAGCCAATTTCTTAAAATAATCCCAACTGGAAGACTGGCAGGTAGATGGATGGAAGAATAGATGGATCAGGTATGATCAAAATATACAGCATAGGGAGGCAGGAAACAGGAGGCTCACTACTGTGATCCTGAGCTGTGTAGTGAGTGACCCTGCACACACACACACACACATACACACACATACACACACACACACAGTGAATGCTTAATTTTTTAAAATATGACAGTAAAAACATATTGCCATTTATTCTCCCTCAAGATGCCCCACCCTCTTCAAACACAAGTATCCCATTTTTCTTGCCACTTTCGGAAGCCATCTTCTTTCATAAGCGTCTTTATGAAGTATGATAAAAATATGGTGAATGCTAAGGCAAGCAGGTTTACCAAAGCTTTATAGTGTCTCCATCTACCTTGTTCACAGGGTGTGGCTCCGTGTGACTTCTGGCTCTTCCCCAAAGTCAAAATGACCATGAAAGGTAAGTATTTTGGACTGATTCAGAACATTGAGGCAGCAAATACAAAAGGAAATGTAATCAATATGTTTTGAGCATGGAGGAGTATTCTGAGGGAGGCTCATGGTAGTGTATCTTTTACTGTAACAAACTTTTAAAAATTCAAACATTAACTGTGTTGTTTGACCAAACAATGTAGATATGTGAGCAGCTGGAGAACTTTGCCTATAACAGGATGTCTCAATAATCCACAAGACCACATTGATGGTATGAATGTTAGGGGAGGAAGATACATGACCAGAGGTCAAAGGAATGAGCCTGGGGTGCCCTGGATGTATTCTAACATCTAGAGCATAGAAAGAGAGGAAACTGGGAACAACCCGCTTGGGTCCCCTTTCTGTCCCTCTCAGACAGAAGCTTTCTTTCCCCCAGTAAACAGTCTGCTCTTAACCTCTGTTTGAGAAGAAGAAGAAGAAGAAGAA
>PVJA010029640.1:0-18196 GCA_004027025.1 Myocastor coypus
AAAAAAAAAAAAAAATGACAGAGCCAGTGAGATGGCTCAGTTGCCTAAAGCACCTGCTTAGGCAAGCTTAGACAACCACAGGGACTGCAGTTCAATCCCAGCACCACATGCTGCACCAGACCCACCCACAGGGCAGGCTGACTTGGCCATAGTACTAAAAAAAGAAAAAGTAAAAGACCTATGACAAGCCTGGTGTGGTATTGCATGGCTGCATTCCCAGCATTCACAAGGCTTAGGCAGGAGGATCGTTGTAAGTTCAAGACCAGCCAAGGCTGCAAAGTCAGCTCAAGGCCAGCCTGACTGAACTATACAGCAAGACCTTGTCTCAAAAAGACACAAAAAAAGAAAAAAGGAAAGAAAGAGAGAAAAAGAAGGCACGTTTGACAAAACCTTTTTAGTTTATGAAAATACCTACTAGTCAAGGAGCAGAGAGTCATACCAAAAGGAAATAGAGCAAAAGTTGCCTAAACACTATACAAGAAAACGCAGAAATGAAAACAAGATAAAAAAAAATAATAATAATAAGTGGGCTGGACATGGGAAGCGTACATGTAGATACTGAGCGAGTGCCTAACAGAAGGGATGACAGTCAGGAACACCACTGAATCCTTCTCTCTGAAGCAACAGATCCTAGCACATGTGCCCCAGACTTTGAACATAGTCCTGCTTTTAGCCAGGTGTGGTGGACCACTCCTGAAACCTCAGCACTCAGGAGGGTGAGGCAGAAGGGTTCCTGGGAGTTCAAGGCCAGACTGGGCTAACCAGTGATTCAGGACTAGCACAAACTATATAGCAAGACCTTGTCTCAAAAAACTAAAAGAAAAAACATAGATAAATGATAGATAGATAGATAGATAGATAGATAGATATGCTCGTGCTTTTATCTAGGTGGTAATGTCCATTTGCATATTCAAATATGCTAGCTGGTAATTATGGAAAGCAATACATGCAAAACCTGGGCAGAATGGATTAATTGCTCAACATGAGGCTAACTAAAAACTGAGTTTCTTCGCTATCATTTTTCTGTCTTCATTGTCCAAAATAAGAAGAGAACATAGACTTTCAAGGGAACAGGAAAACCATCTGGATCACAGTGCTACCCAGATTTCACACTCAGTCCTGCCATCCAAGCAAGGATTTAGAAGCATTTTCCCCAAACCAATAACTGGGCAATGCTTGCCAATCTCTCCCAGACCTTGGCTTTTCTTAACAAGCCATTCCATTGCCTTTATCCCTTTTGTCCTTTATAATGAGAATAAGAGAGACGGGATGAATTGTGCACAATCACCAGTAACATTGCTGTGGCAAAGGATGTGAAATGAACTGTTAAAAAGAAGGGGTGTCTTTCAATCCAGAGAGGTTTTGAGAAAAAGAATCCACAAATTTAAAAAAAAATCCAGGAAGCTGAGATTTTAATAAATCTGTCCATAAAACAGTAATGGTTACATTTTTGCCAGCCTAGAAACTAATTTCAACAGAAATGTTTCAGGTAATTTGGTATTTTTTTTTTTTTTTAAAAAGATAAACATGTGAAACAGCCAGGATGAAATTTTTCAAAAATAAAGAATAACAAAAGGATTAAGTTAATCTCAGACAAGACTGCAGTGACATCTAATACGTTTAGCAATAGTTTCCTTTCATTGAGGTGTCTTTAAAAAGGAAGCAAAGACCTCTGGATCCTTCCGCTGCCTGGGAGGGCTGGAGTCTGAGAGTCTAAGAGGGCTCCACCGTGGAGCACTTGAAAGATGCTTTAACTGGTCACAATCTAACCCTCAACTCTTGAGCCTGCAATGGGAGTCCTGAGAAAATGTCTGTTTTGTGC
This sequence comes from Myocastor coypus, assembly GCA_004027025.1. Taxonomy (NCBI): domain Eukaryota; kingdom Metazoa; phylum Chordata; class Mammalia; order Rodentia; family Myocastoridae; genus Myocastor; species Myocastor coypus. The sequence continues at coordinate 1,823 of PVJA010029640.1, forward strand.
AAAAGTCTCTTTCATAACTGCATCAATTCTCTAAAACTAAGCTAAATAAATAGGGAAGTGCTTGGAGCTCTGAAGGAGGGTACATTAGGTCACCAAAAACACAGGTTTGGTGGAAGTCAGTAATGAAGCGAGAGATTAGAACTGCAAAGATTTCAGGTTCCCGGAGTGAAGGAATAACAGTCCGAATGCTCACAACCCTACCAAATCAAATATGTTGATGACCTGGAAAGAGCTGAAAGTCAGATTCCCTTTCCCCTGGGAAGGCCACCTTGCCTGGGGTAACTTCTGCCTGGCTTGGCAATGAAAACCTGGCACACTGGTCTGGACATCCAGGTGACCCACATTTCGGCATAAATGTTTGCGCCAGTGCCAAGGGCTGTGTGTAGCCTGCAACTAGAAAGGAAGACATTAAACTGAAGGCACAAACACCTGCCTCCAAGCCTGTGGGGAGCTTGCACCATCCTGACAGGCCGTTTGTGATAATTGTCCTGTCTTAGCCATGAACCAGCTCGTCCAGCACTGAGAGGTTGATGCCTTTTGTCAGTTGACCATAATTCCAATCACCTCCGTTGCGCATATAGGTTCAATTCACCTCACACCTGTAGCGCCAGAGAACAGGAGAGGCCAATTAAACTCTGATTAGCACATATGCTGCCTAACTCTGACAAGCGGCTGTTCTCAATGAATTCAAAGAAGTGTGGTGGGGAAGGCCAGATGACCATGCAGTGCACAGTGACAGGGAAAATAGGAAAGGCAAAAAACTGGATCAAAAAGAAACAGGCTATTATAGCTGCACTTTCTATTGCTGTTGATAGAGGAGAACTTGGGCAATGAAGGCTCAAAGGGGAATGTTGTTGGGTGGTTTTTTTTTTTTTTTTTTTTAAGAGAATAAAAAATAATTTAAAAAAAAATACAGCATTTTGTTGGTGGTCGTGGTGCTTTTTGTTCTGGCTTTTTTGTTTTGTTTTGTTTTTTGTTTTTGTTTTTGTTTTTGTTTTTGTTTTGTTTTTTTTGTTTTTTTTGTTTTTTTTTGCAGAACCAGGGATCAAACTCAGGACCTTGCAGTTGCCAGGTAAGCACTTGTGCCTCTGAGCTATTACCCTGACCCCTACGTATTTGAATAAACAAAATCATAGGAATTCAACCATGGTCATTCTATTGCATATTGTTCTCTTCAACTAGTTGTTCAGATTGCCAGCTATAAGCAAGCAAAATTGCTCCCAAAAAAATTAGACAAAATTACAAATGAGAAAGAAATCAAATTTATGCCTTAACTGCTCCTTTCAGTGGACCAACAGAAATCAGCAGTATAATTATCCATGGTATCCTGTGTATATACATGTATATTTCTTTTCCTTTCTTCCTTGCTTTCTTTCTTTTCTCCTTTCCCTCCTCCCAGTTCTTGCCTTTTGAGCAGTTTTTCCCCCTTTCACAGTATCTACAATAATACCTTTCAGATCCTATGTACTCTTTCAGATTCTTAAAACAGCAAGACAATGTGATGCTTACACATGCAAGCCTGATGTATTTTACTTATGAACGTGGTCCTTCATTTAAAACTATAAAACAAAACTTTGTCCCTAGAGAGAGACAAGAGAGATACAGAGAGCTCTTAAAACTTTGCCCTTTTTATGGTCAGTCACATGGTGGGCATACCTAAATGGCATAAGGCCTGGGAAATATTCTTGTGCATGGCCCACGCCCTCTCAAAGGTGACCCTATACTGCAAATAGGCAACACTATATTTTGGCAGACAATATCTTCCACCAATCTGTTTGGTGGATACTCTCTTATCTCCCCACATAACTGTTTGTGTAGGAGTCGTGTTGACATTCCAGTCACGTTGACTTGTACGTTCCTGTTGACTAGGACTGCTGAATTGCGCTTTCCTGCTTCCACCGTCCACGGTTTCACATGGTCATCATTCTGAGCTTTGTTTGTGATGTTGGGGGAGGTCTAACCAGACAGGAAGGATGTTGCACTGTGTGCTGCTGAAAGCAAGAACAGGGCACCACTGCCGTTCTATTGAGTAAAGAGACACTGCTTAGATATTTGGCCCCTCTCCTTCTCAGCCTTGTTCTTAGTATGTCAGGCTGGCTACAGGGTCCAACTCTGCCCTGGGAACTCAGCCCATGTAGAATCCAAAGCCAGCTCTACCATCAGCACCAAGAGTTGATTCTTGTTCAAGCAAAGCCCAGGGGTTGAACTCATGGATAATTGTGGAGGGGGGTCTAGATGACATCCAGGTATTGTGGGGGTTTATTAGGAATGCTTCAGCGTATCTTACAAAAATCACAAACATCTACTTGATGTACATCTCTTATCCAAATTGTTTGAATTTATATTTAATTTCAAAATTGAAATTCAGAATACCACCCTTAGGATAAGTGATAGATTCCCAAGAATGACTGGATTTTTTGAGAAAGACAACAGACTGTTAAAACTAAAATACAAACATCTAAGATTGTCATTTGTCGGAATTAAACTAAAGGAAATGGAAGGAAATAAGCACTAGCACCCCTCACTTCCCCAAGACCCCAGAACCATAGCATCCATTCTGTTCCTGAGCACAGGTCCCCATTAATTCTTTTGGATGCCAGGGAGAAGACATAGAGAAAATGAAGTTGCATCACATTCATCCAGGCTGGAAAAGGTAGATTTGTAATTATAGGTTAGCAGACTTTAAAAAAAAAAACCTGTTGAAAAGGATAACATTTGCTTTGATTAAATCCTATATGTATCATAAAATGCAAAATCCGTGAACTGCAGCTTTCGTCCAGGGGTATAAATTGTTAAGGATCTCTAGCTTAGATTTTTAACTTCTAAAGTGCATGATATAAAGTTTTGTTGATTGCGGAGAGTCTGATTTCCTAGTCAGCATCCACCAAAAGCAGCAACAGAAACTGCCTCTGCAGCACAGTTCTGCTGACTTATGATCCCTGCTTTGCAGGCGCTCATCTGCTTCTAGACACAGCTGTTTGCAAACAGAACAGAGCTTTATGCAAAGAGCGCCAGCCTGGCCTCTGAGCAAGAAAGCCCAGCGCAGAGCTGGGCAGAGCGTTTCATAGTGGGTGCCAAGAATGTGGACCATCACCTGCAGTCTCTGATCCCTGGTATCTGCCCTTTGCTGGAATGCACTGCCTGAAGCAGGTTGTAGAGAGACGTTGTGATGACCCAGTTCTCTATGTCTTTGCTGACTTCTATGAGCCTGCCAAGAAGACAAACAAACTAACAGGTGATAAAGAATGCTGTGGAAGGTATAGCGCTTTCTCTGTCCTTGCCCAGTCTCAAAAAGGAAACGGCACCAGGTTGATAATTACAAGAGTAGGATCCACAAGAGACTTTGTTGTTGTTGTTTTGCTAGAGTGATCAACAGTGCAGAATCTCTATTTTTTTAAATAATAAGATCAACAGTGCAGAATCTCTATTTTTTTTAAATAATAAAATGAAATAACTACACATAATGAGTCTACTCAGTAGGATACATACTTGGAAGACAGTATATCAGAGCCAATGTGTCAATGACAAAACAAAAACCTATGGGGAAACCAAGGCACAGATCCCAAAGGAGCTCATTTCCTTGCTGTCTAACAGAATGCTTCACAGTCATCAGCTTTCCCCACTGGCCTCTTCCCGGTGGTCACCAGCTGCTATAATCCTACATTTTCCATGACTTCCTAAAGCCAAGATTTAATCCATATGGCCAGGTAAAAACTGCAGTGCTAGAAGCAAAGGGCATACAGTGAGCCTAACTTGGCTTATTGCATAGCTTTCCCACTTACTGAGTAGCTGTAAATTATATAATTTCTATTAAGCCTAATTCAGATATGAGAGAAAAAAATGTTTAATACACATTCTTAAAAAGTCAATAATGGTTGGTAGGGGTAAATAAGCATGAAATTATTTTATCAAACTAATCTGCATTTTCTGAATATTTTATAATGGCAAAAACAGACATACAATAAACTTAAACTTAACTAAAGGCTGAAACAGTTATAGTGGAATAATTCTTGATGGTAATCATAATTAAATCTTAATTCTGTTCACACAAATATTGTAAAAATGCTGAAAGTCAATTTAAAAATCAGCTGATGGATTTAATTTTAAGTAAGGCTAAACAAAACCGCAGCACAATGTAGCAAATTAAAATATACAGCCTCCCCCGTGGATGGCGTGGTCATGGCTTCCCTTGCTCCAGGCCTCGCCTAGCACGTAGCTGGCTCCCTTGACAGGAGCATGAGCCCTGCTGTACGAAATTCCATGCTATTATCCTGATGTGTATCTCCCAAGCTCACCACAAAACTGTCCTTCTGAAAGGTTCTAGCAAAATGAAAGATTCTTTGGGAATGATTTTAAACAAATTATTGAAACATAGAGAGGACACTGCTTTCAACGTTGTGGTCTGTTCCAAGAACCCTGTGGAGATTCTTGGCTCACTCTCCAGCATCCTTGACACAAAATGCAGCAGCAGAGGCAGTGCCTCTTCATGACAGCTGACAGAGCACTGAGGCTGCACCAGCCAGCCCAATTGTTAAAGAATTCTGGAAGATAAAAAAAGAAAAAATGCATGTCGTAAGATTGACAGTGAACTCTCAAAGAACTGAGAAACCTTCTGCTCCCTATGGACGAAAGGGAGGATCAACAAAGCGACAGAACAATCTCCAAATAAAAGCACCAGGAACACTGGAAAAGCCTCGGAAGAGACAACAACTCCTGTGATTGTCAGGAAGAAAGTTAATTAAAGTGTTGGAAAACAACTGTATCACACTCTGCTTTCAAAGTGATTGCAACACATTTTTTAAGGCCAAACCTGAACTACTACATACTGTAAATAAAGGGACAATATGCCTTCAAGGACAACCTGAGTGCGCATCTGAATACTGGCTGACTTACATAAAATTCCTAGCATCCTCTAGTTAAGCTACTTATGGATCTAATGAAGTCTGTGCAGCTAAGTTTTCTCTATCCTTCACCCTTACATAGCTACACAGCCCAGGATCCTGTAGTCATTATTGTATAGCCTTCCCACTTACTGAGTAACTGTAAATTATGCAACTTCTATTAAGCCTAGTTCATATATGAGAGAAAAAGGTCTAACTACGTATTCTTAAAGAGTCAATAATGGTTGGTAGAGGTAAATAACCTGAGTTATTTATAAGCTAATCATATGAAAGATAGTGAGCTCGGGGCCCAGCGGGATGGCTCAGTGGTCTAAAGCACCTGCTTGGGAAAGTTTGGGTGGCTTCAGGGACCTCGATTCGATCCCCGGCACCACATGCTGCACCAGCCCTGCCCTCAGGGCAGGCTGAGCTGGCCATAAAAATAAATAAATAAACAAAAGTTCGGAAACAAGAAAAAAATAAGAAGAAGAAAGATAGTGAGCTGAAAAGTAAAATAAACAATTCTTATAAATGGAGCTTGAAACACTGAATAAAAATACATAGAAAGTGGTACCTAGGGGCCAGGGAGATAGCTCTGTAGCACAAGTGCCTACCTGGCAAGTGCAAGGTAATGAGTTTAAACCCTGGTCCCATAAAAACAAACAAAAAAAATGAAAGGGGTATCTATATGACATAAGCCAGAATTGGGGCTAGCTATAAAAGCTTGGTACCCATGAGCAAGTGCATGAGGAAACTTTTGGGGTGCAAACTTCTATAATTTGTTTTGATGATGGCTACATGGGTACATACACGTCAAAATTTTAATTTATTCATTTTTTTAAAAAGTTGGTGTATGTGATTGTATACATGTTATAAGAAGTACTGAAGAAAAATGGCATAGGTTGCTGCATTATTCACTTCACTACTGCTGTGACAAACTACACAACGTGCACAATTTGAAGAAAGGATGGTTCATTTTTGGCTCGTGGTTCCAGTGGGTTTAGTCCAGAGCCCAAGGCCTCCAAGAAGGAGGTGCACAGCAGAAATGGGTAACAGAGGAAAGCTGCTCAACCTATGGCAGACAGAAAGAAATATGATGGCCAGCCAAATAGCTCAGTGGATTAAAGTGCCTGCTAGAAGTGGCAGGGGCCAGGAGTTCAATCCCCAGGCCTGCTGTGCTGGCCCCATCTTCAGGGAGTGCTGAGATACCAACTGAGACTGGGCATGGTGGTGCACCCCTGTAATCCCCACTCTTGGGAGGTGAATCACTATGAGTCTGATCTAGTAGTGAGATCCTGAACACACTGTCTCTATAGACTGTTCCCTAAAATTAAAAAAAAAAAAAAGAAAGAAAGAAATACGAATACAGGAAGGCACCAGAGGTAAGAGTGCACTGTCTAGCATCACATCCTCCCTGAGTCACCTCCTACAATGGGGCCCCAACTCCTGACAGCACTGTAGCTGTGAACAAATCGATGGAGAGAGCCACTGACAGATCACCCTTATGACCCAATCACCCATATAAATCTCTACGTATAAACTCATCTCTACGTATAAACTCATGAGCCTTTGAGAAAGCATTTTAGATCTAAATCACTGTGGGCCAGGGGGATAGCTCAGTGGTCTAAGCACCTGCCTGACAAGTGCAAAGACCTGAGTTTGATTCCCGGTATGGCATGCTTTGCTGGCACTACACCAAGATGGTTACTAAACTGGGCATGGTGGTGTACACCCGTAATCACAGTGCTGGGATTACAGCCTGTAATCCCAGGCTGCGATAGGAGGATCACTACAGGCTAAGCTGCATAGTAAGACCCTGTACTGAATACATACATACATATGTACATACATAAATGATTTTTAAAAATTAAAAATATAAACCATAAGCCAGGCGTGGTGGCTCACGTCTGTAATCCCAACACTTGGGAGGCTGAGGCAGGAGGATCAGTGTAAGTTCAAAACCAGCCTGGGCTACAAAAGTGAGCTGAAGGCCAACCTGAACTGCAAAGTGAGACCCTATATCAAAAAGACAAAAAAAAATCTAAAGCATAATATTATGCCCTTGTCCCCCAAAGGCTCATGCCCATCTCATTGTGCAAACTATATTCAGTCCATCTCTAAGAATTACCAAAGTTCAAATAATTCCAGCATTGCTAAAGTGTAAGCCCGAAGTCTCCTGAGACTCAAGGCCAACCAATATCTCTGAGCCCCTGCAAAACAAAAAAAGAAAGTTAAAGACTTCCAGCATATGACGTCACAGGATAAACAGTCCCATTGCAAATGGGATGAATGGAGAACAGAAGAGAATCAGACCAGAGAAAGACTAAAGCCAGCAATGCAGACATTAAATCCTACAGCCCAACACCTAGGGAGGGCAGCAAGGACTGAGCTTCAAAGGACTTGTGCATCCTCATCCCTGTGGCTTTGTTGGTCACAACCCACATTACCTGCCCTTGGGTTGTCCCTGCTCACTGCCTGCAACTTTCCTCAGCATATATTCCATGATCTTGGCATCTCCAACTACCTGGGATCTCCACTGTGCAATGAACTCCACCTTTACAGCTTTACACTTCGCCCTCTCTGGGCACATTGGCTGCCCTCCCAAGCCTTCCATCAAAACCTTGGTGGATGCCACCATGGCTTCACAGTCCTTACACTCTTCATACCTGTGAAATCAGCAATACACAAATGATAGCAGCTTGAGCAGTAGCTTAGCTTCCTTGTACAGTGTTCATAGAATTTTAGGGCTCACCTACCCTGTGTCTCCAAGTCTTTCCAACCTTGTCTTATAAACGAATTCCAAAGGCTTCTCAACCACATAGTTGGTATAGTTACAGAAAAGCCCCACTTCTCTGATACTCATTTTCTGTATTAATCACTTTCTCGTAGTTGAGAAAAAATACCAGACATGTAAACTTAAAGAAGTAATTTATTTTGGACCAAGGTTTCAGAGGATTCGTTCTGTGTTTGGCTGTCTCCAAGACAAGAAATGGCATGGTGAAATGGTGCAGCCAAGGAAAGTTATTCAAACCCTGGCAGCCAGGAAGCAGAAGTGCTGAAGATAAGAATACTCCCTCCCTACAGCTAGGGAGATAGCTCTATTCCATGCCTGGCAAGCACAGGGTGCTGAATTCAATCCCCAGTACCAGAAGAAAAATTTTTTTAAAATAATAATAACCCTTCCCTTTCCCACAGCCACCAGCTCCAGCAAGGCTTCACCTCCTAATAGCACATTTTTCTATAAACTCACAAAGGAATTAAACCACGGAGAAGGATGGACTCCTCATGAGTCAGTCACTTCACTCTGAAAACCAGAGACTGCATCCCTGAGCACATGAGATTAGTGGAAGACATTTTAGACCTAAACCATAACAGTGGACCCACAAAGACAATATACACTACAGCTAATAGAGGAAAACCATTGTGGATTAATTTTCAGCAGAGCAGCAATCAAGTATATTTTCTGAAAATATAATGCTCAACACTGTAATCAACTGTAAGAGGTAAACATTTTTAGATTAAGGCAACTTAAGCAAAATTTTAAAAATAGAAAAGTTTTCTGAAGGGGCCTGGTGGGATGGCTCAGTGGTCTAAAGTGCCTGCTTGGGAAAGCTTGGGCGGCTTCAGGGACCGCAGTTCCATCCCCGGCACCACATGCTGCACCAGCTCTGCTCTCAGGGCAGGCTGAGCCAGCCATAAAAATGAGTGAATAAACAAACAAAGGTTCTGAAACAAGAAAAAATAAATAAATAAAATAAAATAAATTCTTAAAAGAAAAAAAAAAAGTTTTCCGAAAAAAAGACATGACATTTGTAGATAGTATACACTCATATAAAACTCAAAAATAGGCAGACTTAACACTCGTATATTAGAAATAACATATGACACGGGGAAAAAATGAGCTCTATTAAATCAACGGAGTGATGAGTTTGCACAGCACCAGAGCTGTGATAATGAAGTACTAGGGAGAGGTCTTCCATGTGGGTAATGGTATTTCTTGATTTGCAGGATGGCTGTCCTGATTTTCTCTTTATTTCCAAATAAAATTGTACATGTTGTCTCAATATATGCTTTATTTCACCCAATAAAAGCCTTCAAAATGTGATAAACATGTCGACTATATGAGTAACAACCTTGATTCACTATTTCCAGATATTCTTTCTTCACCTATATGAATAAGCATGCCTATGCCTCCATATACATATAATTATACTATATGCACATGTGAATTTAATATGTAATTCATATTCTGCATACATATGTGTATATACTTGTAACAAATAGAGAAGATGCATTCTATTCCAATGCTCATAAGACCTTTTCAGACTAGAAATGGTTTATTCATTGTAATGGATCAACAAAACATTTCTCACACTTACATTACCTAGGGTGGAGTTTCTGTGTGTATTTCTAATTTCATCAATTATTGAAGTATTAGGAAGGGAGGGAAGATAATGCAACCTTCTGTTCATCTTTTGAAGGATTCAAAGAATCACACTCACTTAATGTAGCACAGGCATTATCCAGGGTCTGGATGTTTAAGGCAGGGTATCAGAGAAAGGGTACACTTTGATAGCTTGTAGCCAGAGGAGCAGACAAGGGGAACGACAACTAGCAGATCCCAAATATCTGTCCACTATAAACTCTCTCAGCAAGATAGGGCAGCCAAGAACACTTTCCCATTGTTACTAATAGTATTAATAATTAATTAATACTAGTAGTAATAATGTGCCTAAATCTACCAAAAGAATGTGAAAACAGTTGATGACCTCAACTTCCAGATGAGTCACATGAAACATCTATATTACTTTCAATTTGCAACCGATAGAACGGAGATATTATGATGCCCTGGGTGATTATGCAAAGCTTTTTGAAGATGGAAAAGCCTCCATTATGCCAGTTCTTTGAATAACTAGCTGGATGTAGGCTACCACAGCACCTCCAATCTTTTCACCTTACACAGTGCTACTATGTGAGCAAGGAGAAAACTTCTACATCGAAGTCATTGTTTATTCTAGATCTATTTGTTCAAATACCTAGCGCACAGCAATGCAGGGAATGAGAATAGAACGTACCCACCTTTGTAGTTGTGTAGACTGAATGAAATCATGAAAGAATGTTTATCACAGCATCCTGCAGTGTTCTAGGGGCTGAGTGTGAGTGAGTTTAGTTAAGCACCCAAGAAATCATTATGAGGACTTTAGTCTTCAGAATGATTAAGTTTCAAGAAACGAGCTCAAGAAAATAAAGAAAATGATTGATGACTGTCTACTCAGCCCATTTCTTCCAGTTAATCACTCCTTCCTCCAAAAAAAAATCCTCTGGCTTGGTTATATGAGTTGCACAGTAGGCAACCGAAGCACAATTGAGCAATAAAGCTGTGAAACAAGCTCAATATGCTAACCATCAGGGACAACGATGGGCCAGCTGGGAACTGCGAGAGGAGTCCCTCACATCAGTGAGTAGAGACTGGGAAATCATATGTGAATATGTATAGAAAGGTAAAGTTGTTCCCTCCACTCTTTGTTTTTGTTTTTGCAGCGAGTACATGTGCATGCATATACACACACGCATGCACACCAACACACTCTGACACGCCAAGCAGATAGATTGCTGCACTGAAAAAAGTATCAGTGATTTTATTGATGAGTCTCTCAAATAATCATCAAAACAAAATAAACTGTTCATTTCACAGCTGTAGTCAAACGGAGTGATGACAGTTGTCTCACCCTTCTCTGATGATAAATGAGCCTTTCCCTGCTTACTCAGATCCTTGACCCAAATTCACAGTTATTCCACTGACCCAGACAGACCTTTGAGAAGAAAAAAGCCACACTCACAAATGCCTAATGAAGCTTGTCTCAACTAATACTATTGCACCCTGTCACTCTAACTATAATTGATTTGCTAAACTACTTCTTTTATAAGCAGCCTAACAGACACCTAATATAAATGAAACATCTCTCTCCTCTCCTCTGCTTTCCCCTCTTCTGTTCTCCCCTCTCCTCTCCTCCTCTCCCCCACCCTCTCCTTTCCTCTCTTCCCCTCCCTTCCTCCCCTCTCCCCTGTTCTCTCCCCTCTTTCCTTCCCCTCCCTACCACTCCCTTCCCATCCTGCCCTCCCCTCCTCCTCCTCCTCTCTCTCTCTCTCTTTCTCTCCTCTTCTTCCCCATCCCTACTATTCTCTTTTCAGTACTAGAAACTAGCAAATAAATGCATTGACTTTAAAAGGGTCTTTGATAAAGAGATCCTAGAGTCATGTAAACATAAATTTTTACCCCCTAGACAACCTTTTGGATTGAGGCACAAATCTCAGTTGATCAAAACGACCTTCTAGAACCTTCTTTGACAATGTTTTAGAAGCCAAATAATGACCTAGTGGGACATAATGTCATAGTTGAATAGCAATGTCTATAGACAATGGGTAGTGACATATTGGGACATATCTCATGCATTTATCTTCTTTGGGAGTCAGGGGGGAATGACATGTAGAAAATTACAGACAGTAAGACATTCAGTCCATTGTGTAGATATAGATACTGATATTTATAATCTTAGTCCTTCAGAGAAGATAATAAAACTGCATCTAAAAGTACATGCCCTGAAATTACTTAAGAGTTGTCCATAGCTTCTTACAACCAGCTATTTTAAACTCTTTGTGTTACAAAATATAGAGATAAAATTAAATAACTTACTCAGGAAAAAAAAACAGCTCTTAGAAGGGCCTGAGCTTTCTGTGTTCCTTTCACAGAACCAAACTCCCCAAGAGATCCTCAAGTATGAGATTCTATTGGAAGCCATGTGCTTTGTAGCTCCCCAGATGTCTTTCTTCCACAATGGAAGGGTGTGTGTTAACAGCCTGTAGTAACATGATTTCATTCTTCCCAGAACATAAGCTCTGCCAAGGACTCCCAGCTACCTCAAGGTTACAGAGAGTTGCATTCAGCGCCATCTTTGTAAGGCATGAACACCTGACACAGGATGAAAGTGGAGAAGCCAGCCCTGGGGAGGAAGGGCCTTTTCCCTTTTAAGTTTCTGAACTTTTCTAGGTCGGTGGAGGCCCAAACCACAGAACCAAGGAAACTAAAAAGGAAAGCAACAAAAGGAGCTATAAATCAAAGAGCCTTCTCCACAGCACAGCTCCTGCTGCTCTGCTTTCATTACACACCAGTGTCCTCTGAAGGGAAGGCAGCACTTCAGCCTTCTTGTACAAAGTCAACACACTGTGTGGAGCAGGATGTACATCTTGCAAAGGAGCCACTGGCTGCCTCATAAATGCTGCAATCCTTTCCAGTCTCCCTCCATCCTTTTTCTTTTCTTATGGGGCTAAAGGTCTGGGCTGTTTTCTTTGTCCCATGACTACCAGGTTTTTCTACAACCTTTTGTAGCTCCCTATGCACACTTTACCTTCACATGGCCAGAGATCTGTTCCACGACTGAGGCCTTTCTTTGCCCACCTACCATATATGTCCTCTTCTACTCTCCTATATTCTCTGCCTTTAAAGCTATTTTAATTTAAATTGTCTGAATTGTACAAAACACAAGCCAGCTTTTAAGGAACATCTGGAGATAACCTAGGTGCATTAGCTAAAATAAATGGACAGCAAGGCCACATCCCAAGCAGGTCCCAAATCTTAATGTTGGCAGTGACAGAAAGTATCTTTCATTTCAAATACAAAACAAGGTAAGAAAGTGAATATTCATGAAGAGTAATAAGGGAAATCATACCAAACTGCAAACTTTTTACTGTTAGTAAATGACACAAACATCACAAAATCCTGGAGGAGAAATCCTAATTAATTAGTTGATAATGCTTCTGAAATAATTCTTCCTACCCCTTTTATCTGTTTGCTCATTAGAATTGTTTCTTCTAGTGACAATAATTTGGTAATGTAATTTTCCATAAGATGATAAGTGATTCAATCTTTCTTCTAGAAGGAAGAATCAGAAAACATGCCATATATCTCCTTGGCTCACTTACTATTTATAGTATGGAGCCTTGTCATTGGAACTATTAAGATTGAAACTCTAACAAATTATAGTTTGCATGATTCAAAATAAAACAAGGAATATACATATTTCTTACACTGCCTAATAAACAGTCCCATTTTGACACCCGTAAGAATGGAGTACTTTCCTTGTAATTTTATGTTATTGAAAATATAAGTGTACTCAATTTTTCCAGTTCTTTCTCCTCTTCCCTTCACATACGCTGATACAAAAGCCATAAGGCACATTCCTGCATTGACCACATCATGTTTCTTTACTATTTTCTCTGTAGGAAGTGATTATGGGCTTGATGGATTAGAAGGAAAAAGAAGGAGCTACACAGTGGAAACAGAGAGATCAAGCCTGGAGGGTCACCCAAGAGTCCATGCAAATGATGACTTTGACCTGCACTAAGGTACTAGGTCCACAGACTAGAAGTGAACCAGGCTAAAGCATACTTTAGGACATATTTCCAAGGTAGAGATAATGTGATCCACCAAGTAGATGTGATAGACAAGAAAAAGGATCTCAGGATGATGCTAAGTAAAGAATATGACCTTCTTCATACAGGGTGATTCTGAGGAGAGATGGAAGCCATGAAATGTAACGGGCAGACAACAGTCTCACCAAAACTGCAGGCCATAAAATGGAATTGGCAACATCTGCTCAACCTACTGAGCTGATGCTTTGACATGTCCTTAGAGTGATGCCTAAAATATTAACTGGAGTTCAACAAGAATGAGTTAAATCTGAACTTTTTGCATATGACCCCCAAAACATGAAAAAAAAGAACAATTATATGGAAGACTCTAAACTGGTATTTAATTGTTACTCAATGAACTATTACAATGGCAGTAAACATTTCTGGAAGTTTCTCTTATTATCTCCTATGAATCTGCTGAGGATAGAAAGAACAACATACGCATGTGTATAAAATCTTTTTCCCTAATTCTTTCCTTCAGTTTCTTTTTCTCAAGCATATAGCATAATTTATGGAGTACTTCCTACATCTACATGCAAGGCTTTGTAACTTAAATTTAAAACATTGAGCATAAAGAAGCCTTAAAGAGTTTGTAATCTGTAACAGAGACTTAAGTCAAGATTTATTATAAAATGTGAATATTTTCCTCAAAAAACATATCAAATTTTGTAGATTGGTTCACTCAACATTTATATCATTCTTCCTCCTTTTCTTCTTTGACTGTTCAATTAAAAATCACTTTTCAGAGCTGGGGAGATAGCTTGATAGTCCAAGCACCTGCCTAGCAGGTACAAGGACCTGAGTTTGATCCCTGGTACTGCATACCATGCTGGCCCCACAACTCTGGGCACATTCTGCTGCCCCAAAGCAGGGCGTGGTGGTGCATGCCCATAATCCCAGTGCTGGGAAGGCTGAGACAGGAGGATCACTGCGAGTCTGAGCTGTGTAGAGAGACCCTGTACCAAAAGAATAAATAATGTTTAATTACTTCACAAAACAACAAGAATGTTATGAGAAAAAAACATTACTTACAATGTTGTTTTGCAAAGTAATTTCTAATTTGACAGGGAAGGAAGGAAAAGGAGAAGAAATACAATAAACGTTGAGTGAAACAACCTACATCATCTGCTATAGGTTTATGTCTGGTAACCTAAGCAACTGATTTAAAGATCACATCGTGCAACACAGCAATCATTGTTGAATTCCTATTACCATGTTCATTGAAGTTTTGTATTATTTCTAACAATTTTTTTACTATCTTATATTCTTTAAAAATAAAATGCTTTGCAGAGCCCCTTTCAACTACAGCTAGCCATGTGATGAATTTCTGATCAAAGAAGACATCTTCTGGCACTTTCTATGGGGGAAAAAAATCTTACCTTTCTGCTATATTTTTCATAGAATGCAAACATAACAGTTACAGACACCATTCCAGCTTGGGACACAATGGAAGAAGTGAAGAAAACAGAGACTTCACCCCTATCATCTGGCCACATACTACATACTCCCAACATTTGCGTATGAGGGAAAAAAGTAATCTTCATGTACCTATGCCCACTACCAGACAACTTCCTCCTATAGACAAAGACAAGTCCTCTCAAACCCCCAGAGATACTTCCTAACATGGCCTATTTCCTTTAACTGAAGTTCTAGTGCACTATGTTTGTAAATTAACCATATTCTCCTGATTCTGCAATTTAGGAAAGCACTCATTAATTAACTAGTGTTCCTGAATGGCTGAACTTGTTTAAGTGCATATATATTCAATATATATTTGTGTATATTATAAATTTAAGTTTATATATATTTCATTTCTTAAACCCAATGTAATTAATATACCACATATTTATAGGATATGAAAATCTAGAAGGAGAAAATAAATAAAATACCAAACTCTAAAAGCTTCATAAACAACAGTTTGATAGGAGAGATGCTTAAAGGGAACAGTCTTCATGTTGGAGAAGCCCCATACTTTTTGCAGCTCTTTGTCAACCAATCATCGTTTCCATATTAGAAGTGACAGAGTGTTCAGAACCTGAAGTGGCTATTAAGTCCCTCCTTAGAAGTGTTTCTTTCCATCTTGACCATGGCCAGAGGGGATCTGCACCACCCCCTCCCCCAACAAGAAGCGTGCAGGAGATATGGAAGCCATGAAAAGGTAATGGGCAGAAGACAATCTCGCCAAGATTGCGTTCCATAAAACGGAATTGGCAACATCTGCTCAACCTACTGTAGATAAACAGTGAACTATTTTCCATCTCATTAACTGAGAGGATGAGATATTAAATAAACCCCAGGGGCCTCATGCTTTGTTATCACATTTAAGGCTCGTCCAGACTTGCTGCACTGGCTAATCTGTGCAGTGGTTTATAGTCTAAACTACTGCATGATTCTCTCTCTCTCTTCTCTCTCACTCTGTGTGTGTCTCTGTCTCTGTCTCTCTTTCTGTCTGTGTCTCCATCTCTCTCTCTGTCTCTGTGTCTCCATCTCTGTCTTTGTCTCTCTCTGTCTCTGTCTCTCTCTCTCACACACACACACACACCACACACACACACACTCTCCAAAATGTCTTAAAACCAAAAGTTCCTGCTTAATCTGACTGCCTTTCTAATTACTAGTCACTTAGCTTAAATTATTAACAGTGTCTTCAACTGTGATATATGATACCTGTAGGCCTCCAAACAGGATTCTAATAGAATTATCTAATTCTATTAAACTGCAAACAACTGTCCATTAAATACTTATTAGCCAGCTTGCCTTCATTGAAGATAGATTTGAGTGTCAGCAAACCTCTGGCTTCCCTCTTCTCTGAGCCCTGTTACAGGGAAGGTTCAGCCAAAGCAGCTCATCGCAGTTGTGCCTATTGATCAACTGCCAATTACCTGTTTAATCAAAATCAATGGAAATAAAAGGAGTTTAGAAGAACTTACAAGGTAGAGTATGGATTTTTTTAATACTTGGTTAAATAAGTAAATTGATTAAAATCTAGCTAACTTGATTGTAAACACTTAAGGTTTATTTTACC
>PVJA010029641.1:0-26478 GCA_004027025.1 Myocastor coypus
TTCTCCTCCTCCTCCTCCTCCTCCTCCTCCTCCTCCTCCTCCTCGATGCTGGTCCATGCAATCGACTAGAAGAGTAGCTGACAGCAGAGACCTGTGGGAGATTAGATCAGAGAAGTCAAACACAGAGACAGCTTAGGAAAGTTGCTGTCCTAGAGACACCTGATTATGTGTTGCACACCTATCTATGATAATATGAGGAGTCAAACCTGGAGGCATATTTACATGCGTAAATAATACTCTTCTGTTTTTCAAGACAGTTTGGCATCAGCACTCTTAGTAAACTCTTTCATCCTTATTTCCTAACCTGATTTTACCAGGACAGTTAATTTATATATTTATAAATCACTCTCCAAAAGTGAGCCTCAACCCATTTTTAACTTCACAAGCCTGTTATTGCCTTTTGCCGACAGGAATACGTTGTAATCAGAATTTCTTCCTGAGTCTGTTGTACATGACTTTCATAAGGATGCAAAAAAAATATTTTGAATTTTGGGTCAGATTTCTACCTTTTCATCTTATTTAGAGAAGACCAAAAATTTTCAGGTCAGCTTATTTTTCCTCTTCTGCACTTTCTTTTTTAAAATGAAATACCCTTTCACAAATGGCTTGGGAGAAAGAGGTAAAGTCTACCCAGGCCACACAAATTCTATTTCATCGTCTTCTCTCTCATGGGGTGAAGTTCTAAATTTTGTTGAAGCAATTTTCTTTCTTTCTTTTTTTTTTTTTTTTTTTTTGCTTCTGTAGCACACTGTCCCTGATGAACCTTTCCATATCTTTGGCCTTATCTACTGTCTCCACGCTCTTGACACACCAGTTATCAGGCCAGTGTTTCTCTCTGAACTCAAAACCCAAACTGTATTTCCAGTAACGAGCCTGGCATCATCACCTATATACATACATTGCTACACCACAAATTTCCCATGAGATGTCCTCTGCAACTTAGGCATTCTTGAAGTCTTATACCCTGCAGAAGAGAAAAATTGGTGTTTGTGTCTCTGTGACTTTGTATACGCTGACTGTGAAGTTTGAATGGCAACACCTTTTGGTTGTTTGCTTATTGTTTTACAACATGCTCCTTTGCTAGACTCTGTGCATTCTGGGGCCAGCTAGCACGTCTTGTCTGCCTTTTCATTCCCAGTGTTGCTCAAGAGAAACACACGGAGTGTCAAGTGATCGGTAATGACATAAAAGTATCAATGAATAAAGTATGTAAATCAGAAAGAAAGAATAAAGGCAAAAAACAAGTATTCTAAGGATACTTAAAAATTTAAAAAACTATTAAAGTTCATTTTCTATAATTATCTATAAAACAAGGTTTCTGACTTTTATTCAGTGAACATAATGAAGAGTATTCTGGGACTAGGGCTACTAAAATACAGCCTGTAAATACTGCATTTAGAACTTAAAAAATTATCATTTGTGTTATCTGGGATCAAGAGGAAGAAATACAAATTATAGGTTCATGTATTTATAACTTTTTTATAGCATGGCCAAAATATTTATTGCAAAGCTTGAGAAATCAGACACATCTAAGATGTCTGAAATAATTTGATATCATTCTTCCCATTTTTTTTTTCAACTTACTGTCTTACTAGCTCTTGTTTCTAAAGTTTTATGACTTCAAAGAATCACAATCTATGGCTATTTATAAAGTTCATACAACTTTATTTTTCTGGGACAATACAAAAGGGTTTTAGAATTTGGAATTCTAATCTAATGACAAATTCCTTGTCATCTAAGGCAAAAGTTTATTTGCATATCAAATATATTAATGTCGTCAAATTTTTTTGACTTATAATGAAACAACAATAAGAATGTAAGCCAAATCACTCATTTCTCTTATACATAGTCTACTTATACAGTAAATAAAGGAATAATAATTTTCATGATATTTAAGAGACTGTGTTTTTTCATTAAGTTAGTCAAGAGCTGGTCAAATAGTTCAGTGGATTAAGGTGCCTGCAAGCAAGCACAAGGGGTGGAGGTTTGATCCCCAGGCCAGCCATGCCAGCCTGCACTGAGACGGCAGATGAGACTGGGTGTGGTGATGTGTTCCTGTAATCCCAGCTCTTGGGAGGTTGTAAACAGGCAGACCACTGAGAGTCTGATCTAGTAGTGAGACCTTGAGACCCTTCTGCAAGAGTACAAACAAACAAACAAAAACCCACAACAACTTATTCAATAAAAACAAGGGAGAGTCCATGACTGTGACACTATTGACAGCTGCATTTCTGACAGTGAAAAAGAACAAAGTGTCTGAGTTTGCTTTTAAAACACAAGAGCCTCGTTTTTAAATGAGAGAGTATCTCACTGCACAGAATACAGAATACTGTGCCAAATGATTTGAATCTGGGGACAGGGGTCTTCCGCTGCAAGCAAATAGTATATTCTCTTTGATAAGAGAGAGTATAGCACAGTACTTGGGCTTTGGATTCATAGATGAGAACAAACACATATTGGCATTTCGTATAAGCCAAGTTCTCTAAATGTGTTACATAAATTAACACATTTCATCCTTACAACCACCCTGTGAAGTAAGTACTATTTTTATCCCTTTTATAATTGAGGAAATTGATCACTTGAAATGTACCTAAAATCAAGAGTATGGAAGTTGCGGGGCAAAAATTTAGGCCCAGACAGTTCAACTTTGGAGCCTGTACTCCATACCACAAGGATATGCTCTTGGGATGCTTACGTATGGATTTCCTCACTAAATGCACAATTTGGAGGCATACGCCTCTTGAATCCTTACTTCTGTGATCTGTAGGGTCACTGTAAGAATTAAATTAATGTTGCATGTACATCTGGTAGTGGAGTTCCTATCATAGAGTCAGGTCTCCCTAAATGTAGTTGTTCATCAGGATATCATATGGGCAAATTTCTTATCTTACCTGCCATGAAACTATGGCAGTCAATATCCAAGAAAAAATACAAGTGATATACTCACATCTGTAATTGGTATGACTTTAATAAAGAGACTGTCATGGAGAACCAATGAGGAATAAAGAAAGGACCCTAAAGCTAGACAATAATAATGGGTAGATTGTACCCCTATACCTGAAAAGGAGTGTACAGGGAGAAATTTCTAGAACCTCCTGGTTGAATTGCTTACCTAATAAGTACTGTTGTCTTCAATTGAGGAATCATCACTGCCAGCCCAGGGGCTGGCAGGGATGAAACCAGAGTAATGAACACTTAGATGTTCACCTCCTGCCAGTCTCAAGGCTCCTTCCAGTCTCTCTCTGATTGTGCCCAAAACAAAATCTGAGCTCAAGAAATCTGCTTCTTACCCTCTACAGTTTTCTACTGTTTGGCTTATCAATTCTGCCACACTATTTCTACTACAAAATTGTATAATTTGTACATGCATGCATATCTGTGTGTGTACTCTGCATGATTCTATAGGACAGTGTACTCTAGGTATAATTTTTTGGGCTAAGAATAAATCTTCCTTCCATTCCTAGGTAATTCATTCATGTTTAATGTGTCATTTTTTGTTTATTTAACAGAACTTTCTGTGAGATTTGTCTGTAGCAGACAGCAATATTAGACAACTTAATTCACTTTAGGACAGATTCCATGGGATAGACCTTTTTCTATCATTTTATAGAAGAAGATCATAAGTTAGAGGTAAACTCAAGACTATAGAGCGAAAATTTACAGAGCCTCAGTCTGATCCCAGGTTGGCTCCAAAACAAACAAACAAAATGAACAAGAATATTAACCATGGACCACTTTTATGGCTTTAGTGTTGAGAGTGTCAAGTTTCTTTATAGTAAAAAATTATATTCAAATTAATATTTTGCAAAGACATTTTAATTGCATGGATAATACTTAGATTCTAATTTGAACGAGACTGAAAAAAATGACAGACATACTTTTGAAAAAATTTAGGAATGTTAAACAGTGTTAAACAATTATAGGGAATTGGTGTAATATTCTTCAGTGTACTAATGTTAAGAAGTTTTGCCTCTTAGCAGTGAAATACCTGGGGTTGGAACAATGAAAAGGTGGATTAAAGAAGAATGCTAGAAATGTTGCTCATTATTATTTGAGGACATTATATTTTGAACATTGTTCCATCTTCTCTATTTTTTTGTATACTTACAATTTGTAAGCGTTAAAACTTTTCAATATTGTGTTGATCCCAATGAAGGTATTTTAAAAACACCAGCAGACAGGAAAACTTAAGCCTTGTGCAGTAATAATATTGATAGTAATCATAGTAAACTACAGTAAAATCCATGGGAACATTAAATCACATAGACTTGAGACCATGTCTTGCTTCTTTTTGAAAAATTATTTATTTCTTTACCGGGTCTTGCTGCATCACACAGGGCCAGCATGCATGTGATACCATGTGGGGATTGAACCTGTGTCCTTGCACTTGCCAAGCAGGTGCTTAGACCACAGAGCTATCTCCCCAAACCCTCTATGTATTATTTCTTTATTTGACCATATTCGGCACATTCTTTTGTCCTCCTTCTTTCCAGATGGGCTATTTTGAACTTATTTATGCTTGTCTGTCTTACCATCTATTTTGTAGAACCATTAGGAGGAGGCATGGACTTTATTGATTCTTGCACTCTTCTTGCTAACTTAATTCAGGAGTTATAGCTAAATGAATTGCTGGTGAGTTAATAAATTGATCTTTTTAGGAAAAGCTAACATACCCATTATACCAACCATAGTTAATTTTCTTCCCACCAGAATTAATATTATCTCTATCACTTTTTGCTCTAATGGCCTGCCTTTTTCTTTTCTTTCTTCTTTTTTTAAAAAAATATAGTTAGTACAGGGTCTCACTACACAGGCCAGACTCGCAGTGATCTTCCTGTTTTCAGCCTCCCAAGTGCTGAGATTACAAGTGTGCACCACCATGCCCAGTCTCAGTTGCTGGGGGCACGGCTGGCCCTGCATGCCAGGGAATGAACCCTGGTCCCTGCATCTGCCTAAGCAGGCACTTTACTCCATTGAGCTACTGGCCAGCCCTGGCCTGCCTTTCTTTTCTCCATTACCTTACCTAGTGATTCAAAGAAGGTGAACAGGGGTCTTCCTAATATTACAACCCTAGGACTCCCAGAGTAGTGCTATGTGTGCCAGAGGTGCAAATAAACCAGCCCATTACATAGTTCTTGATTATCATTCAGCTTAAGTAAACAATAGAACTTAGAGCTTTCAGGGACTTGGGATATTCTAGTCTTACTTTTTCATTCTGTACTAAGGATATGGGCATAGAGGAAAGTTAATTAATATGCCCGAATTTATAACAAATGTTAAATTTTTGTCTTTTTCCCAATAGTAGAAATTCTTATTCCATAGTTTGCATTTAGAGAAAGTTAATACTTTGGTTTTTCTTTTTTAAAACCTTAGGCTTACACAATTCTGGAAGTACTTTATAAGCAAAAGAAAACAAAATGATATGCACAAAATCAGGTCTATACATGAATAGTTATTTAGAATTAAGAAACACTTATAATGTGAGAAAATATTTTAAAATTCTGAAAAAACCTCAGGTATCAAAAATGTTAAAAAATAACTCGAGACTTTTACAAGTAAATGGATATAACTAGAGCACATGATCATAAGTGAAATAAATCAGACCCATACGTGTAAATATCGTATTGTTCCCCTAGTACAAGAACTTAAAAGAGAAATAGAACCCAAGGGTACAATAGTAACTGTGGAAGGGAAACAAACTGTTAAAAGAGAAAGAACAAGTGGGATGAGGGAAAGGAGAAAAGAAAGAAAGAAGAAAGAGAAAAAATACATACATACATATATATATATATTAGCATGGATAATTATATTGCTAATTTCTGCTGGTCTATTGAAGGGAGAAGTTAATACTTAATTTTTTCTCTCCTCTTATATATTTTTAAGTTTCTTACCAATCTTACAGGCTTATATCCAGTAATCTGAAAAACTAACTTGAAGAGAATAATATGTAATATAACAACCATTGTTGAATTCTTATCATTTTGTTTAGTGATATTCCGTATTGTTTTATGGGTTTTTTTTTTTTTTTACTATTTTTTGTATTCTCTTTAAAAATAAAAAAGGAAAAATAACAATATATGTATAAATCAACAGCCCCCAAATCTTTGTTACGAATTCATTTATTTAAGATTGTTAAATGCTAAATTAGTGACCTTAAATAATCCTCCCTAATTATATGGCAGGCTAAAAAACTCCTTCAAAAATAGAGTGTGAGGTCATTAGATAAACATAAAATAGAAGAGAATTTAACTTTTCCAATTTGTGGACACTTCACCTTTTGTAATTTTTGTCAGGAATATTCAAGCCATGGTAAAGCCTGAGCAGCTATGTACACCTTGAACAAGGCCATGTCTGCATTCATTCATTCATTCATTCATTCATTTATTCATTTGGCATCCAGGAATTCCCTTCTGAGCATCAGCTGCCCTTGTCTGGTGGAGACATAAGAATAGACCTCAGTTTTATTCCATGCAGTTTCAGTTTATTGGGGAAGTAAGCAAATAGAAAATCAAAATTAGTGTCATAACTGCTACAGTCAGAATGTCGAAAAAGACAATCTGATTACTTTTTTAGAGGGCGTGGGATGTGATGGAGAAAAATTTGAAGAGAGAGAGATCCTGAAGTGAAGAGCAAAACGATGAGGAAATGATAGAAACGTTATGTGCAATATGTACAAAACTGAGGCAGTAAAGGGTGTGTGAGGCCACAGCAAAAATAGAAGAGATACATAAGCCAACATTTTTTAGGATTTGAAGACAAGTGCGGAGGGACAAGCTGTCATGGACAGCGTGCTGCTGGAGTTGAGCTCTAACTTGAGGAGTCAACAGTTAGTTTGCTCTGCTAAAACAGAAGCCCTTATGGTGGGTGTCATAAGTAATATTTGTTTCTCACTGTTGTAGAAGCCGGCAAGTCCAGGGTCATGATCTTGGCAGGTCCAGCATCTGGAAAAGGAGCTCTTTCTGCCCTGCAGAGGGCCACCTTATTTGTACCCTCACCTGAAAGGGAACAGAAACTTAGTTGACACACATGGACAATAATCCATGCTCAAGAGCTTCAACCTCATGATCTAATTATTTCCCATAAGCCCTTCTTCCAAATCCCCTAATATGTTGGAGCTTGGTCTTCAACATACGCATGTGGGGGACACATATAATTTACACATATAATCATTGTGAAGTCTCTGTAAAAGATAAGAGAGGATTTGTGATTAATTATATACTGGAGATAAGAGAAAGGGAGAAACTGGAATACAATTCTGTAGTTCTAGTTTGGGTAGCCAGGAATGGAATTATCATTTGCTGAGATGAGAAAGTCACGGTTCCAGCGAAAAAAAAAAATGCATTTCTATTATTTATTTATTTATTTATTTATTGCAGTAAATAACAACAACAACAACAACAACAACAACAACAACAAAAACAAGTTAGTAGGATGGCTACAATAATAAAATACATAGTGTTGTCTTTATAGTAGTTATTCAAAAGACAAGATGTAGACTTGATATTTTGTCTAAACAATATTAGTATAAACTTTTATTCTCAATGAACCAAGAGAAAGTAGTTGTATATCTATCCTCTCTCTTGTGTGTGTATGTATATATACATTTACATATATATATATTTTTAAGTTTCTAATACTGAGAGAAAACATCATTCCATGTCTTATAAGTAGATTGTAAGTCAAAGATACAGTATGAATCATAAAACAAAATTATAATTAATTAAATTATAATTAAATAATATTAATTATTAATTAAATATTAATAAAATATAATTAAATTATATTCAGAAAATTAATTAAATATTAACTAATTAAAATTAAACATTTAAAAATAATATTCCAATATTCAAATCAAATCATGAGTCCAACTTAGAGGCTAGAATGTTGTGTATTCCATGTACAAATCTGTAATCAATTCAGAGCACTTGCATAGTAACTGAATAGGTTAATATATATAAAAATATCAACTAAGAAAATGTTTCCATGGTAGTAAATGGTAGTAAAGAATTACTAAGAATAAAGCATAACATAAATACTGGAATGACAAGTATATGACCAGAACTTCTAACATTTGGGGATAGGATATTTCACAAATTTCTAGCATGTCATGTACATGGACAGTGTCCATGATGCTTACTGGTGGCCAGGTATCACTTGTGGAACTGAGCTACTATTTCCTTGATATCCACCCTGTTGACCCAGACAGAATCATGACCCATAGGATGAGGGGGAATTCATTTGTAGAATATGCTGATGAAAATATTTTGCTGCTCTATACAAAAGAATAATTGAAACACTGCTGTTGTGTGCCTCTTTTTTCTCCTGTATTTAACTGTTTGCCCTATTTGGTGGGTTCTTTTCATTCTCCTTCATGGAGTTGTGGTCACTTTGATCCATCTCTAGAATATCTTCCAGTACACTGTGTAGGGTTGCCTTTATCATAAAGAAACTTCTTAGCTGTTCTTTGTCCTGGAAGTATTTCACTTCTCCATTATCCTTGAAAGAGATTTTTGCAGGGTGTATCAGTCCGGATTGAATTTGTTTTCTAAAAAGACTTGTAGTACTTTGCTTCATACTCTTTTTTTTTTTTTTGAGACAGGGTCTCCCTGTGCAATTAAGGCTGGCCTTGAGCTCACTTTTGTAGCCCAGGCTAGTCTCAAACTCACACCAATCCTCCTGCCTCAGCCTCCCAAGTGCTGGGATTATAGGCACGTGCCACCACGCCTGGCTACTTCATACTCTTCTTGACTTGATGGTTTGTTTGGAGAAATTTGCCATTATTCTGATGGTTTGTCCTTTAAATGGGATGTTTCTTTTCTCTAGCAGCTTTTAGTATACTGTTCTTGTGCTGAATTTCCTGGATCTTGATTATTATATGTCTGGGCATGGTTTTAATTGTGTTGATGTTATTTGGAGTTCTATATGCTTTGGTTACCTGAACATCAAATTGTTTCCTCATATTTAGGAAGTTTTCTGCTATTACTTCTGCCTACATTCTTTTTATATCATTTGTATTGACTCCTTCTTGCTCATTGATGCCTAATAGTCAGGCATCTGACTATGTTCATCTATGTAAAAGATTTTGTTTATCTTTTCATTGTCTTACAGATGTCGAATTATTCCTTCCTGCATCCTACTTGTTTTTAAGAGATCTTTTCTTACCTTTTCACTAGCTGCGATGGTCCCTTTCAGATCTGAAAGCCCATTTTCACTTTCAGAAAAATTCATTTCTATTAATTCCCCTCAAATTATCCCCCTTGCTTTGAACACACTTATCCTACTGTTTTCATCACCTTTTGAAACAGTTCTGAGAGTCCTCTTTTATAAGTAGTTGGAGCTGCACTGCTGTGACTATCTTAATATCCTTAATCAGTTCATTTATCTTTCATAGCCATTTTGAACTTGGAGGAGAGGCAGAAGTGACAGGGTGCCAGACCTGGTGAAGAAGGTATTTGTGAACACACTGTGATGTTTTCTATGAGCTTTCCTTTCTTTTGGTTAGGACTCAGGAGCAGTGTTCTCACTGTTTTTATTACATGTAGTAAAGGATAATAGGGTGAGTGCGATCAAAGAGAGGGAAAATATTTGGAGGAGGATTAACAAAAACTTTTCTTTCACCATAATATAATTTTACAGATTTAAATATTTACCATATATAATAATCATATATCCATAAATACATATTTTCATAAATGCTTGTATTTGCAAACCAAATTGACAAATATTTGAATTTTTTTGTTGTTGTTTTTGCAAACTCTTCAACAGGCAACAAACATGACTGTGGCCATCTTTTCCAAAATTACGGGGCAAAGTAAGTTGTGAAACCAAGCTATCAATACTTAAATATAATGTGTATGTGTGTATGTGTGTGTGTGTTTGTGTGTATCCACACACATATTTACTCTCTACTTACAAAAAATCCTTATTTAGAGTAAAAGGTGAATAAGAATAATATTAATAATATTTAATTACTTCAATGCTCCCTTACTAATGATACACTCTGCTTTCTAAACATAAGCTTAAAAAGAACTTTCAATCTGCTTCGTGTTTCATATAATTTAGCTGCATCTTACCTACTTATGTTGCCATTAGTTTTCATTTATGGACATCTTGCTCTTTCAGTAAAACCTCTTACTGGTCATGTCTGAAAAATCTGTATGGCTCCTTCTTCCTTCTTACGCTTTCTGATTTTCCCTAAAGCGACGGTACTTGTGGTTGACTCTCCACCGCGATCAATTCTGTTATTTAATCCAGTAATAATCCCACAAGGAAATAGTTTTTCAGGATTTTTTTCTTACAAGACTGATTTCCTGGCACTATCCAACATGGTAATTATTAGCCACAAGTAATTTTTAATATTAAAACTAAATATATTAAAATTTCAGCTGTAATAGCCACACATCAATTATTCAAGTACTGCATGTGGCTATGGACTATTGTATTAGTTAGCTCAAATATAAAGGATACAGTCTTCCAGAAAATTCTGCATTATTGCACAAAGTTCTACCCAACATTTTGGGTTAGATCATTGTCTTCCTTGATTCTTTTGAAATGGAAAATATTCAGGCAGAATGCTAATGAACTTCCCCTCTAATTTTCTCCACAGGAAATACAATCACGTCCATTTTCATATGAATTGTCTATAATATTTTGTATATAATTTCAACAGTGCCATCAAAGTGGTGAAGTGTGAACTTAAGAAAAAAATTTGGTTCCGCTGGTGAAAGTTGTCAGTTCCAAGATGATCTTCAAGATATAGTGGGCAGCCTGTGAATAGGTGTCAAAGTGACATGGCTGGTTGCACAGGGAAACAGAGTTAGTTCACAATTCCTAAATGGTCCATCTTGGCCAATTTTTCTCCAGCGAATAATAAATCTTTCCTGCTTGCTAACTCAGCCAACTGATGTGCTTGATTGGCTTCAGAGATTTATAGTCTCTTTCTAAAAATTTATTACTGAGTGGATCAGTATATTCATAATTTCAGGATTCCAAACAGACCCTTACTCAGCCATTTCACAGACTAAATAAAGTGGTATCATTTATTTGAGCAGTAACTAGAGTTTCATGAGTATTTTCCCTTCAAATCCATCTCTGTCATCCCTGTCAGTATGTCAAAATGTAGCTATCTAAAAACAAACAAACAAACAAACAAACAAAAAGGCACAAACCTTATCACCACATTCTCCACTCTGGGGATGTTTCTAAAATGAATCAATCCCTTTTATGAAAAGACTAAACTCCAGTAATTCATCTACCTAGAATATCCAAAAGAGAAATAGGTCATCATTACAGCAGAAACAATAAGCATAGCACTCTTGGGAAGAATCAATAGTGTCATGATAAATGAATTTCTTCTCTCGTGTTGCTGCACCAAACCTCCTGTGACTAGGAAGTCCCCACCGGACCCCTTCCGGTGCGTCCTCCCCTCTACTCACTCCTATGTTTCTCTCCAAGCCTCTCAGAAGAAAGGGGGCCAGGTCACACCAACTGTGAGAAGCCTCCCAGATACAGCTACTCTGAGATACTCTGAAAGGGCACTGCAATGTGGTACTGATCGCTGGACCTTTGTCATATTTTTAGCTGTGCTGGCTATATCATGCAGCCACCCTACTGAGCAAGTGTGACGGACACTCAGTATTGGGAGAAGTTGGTGTCATTCCTACTGCCAAGGACATTCACATCCTGTGTTCTTCTTGCGCTGTTCTGAGGTGCATCACACAAAGAAATAAGTGGCCAGACTGTTCAAAGTTAACTGCAAACAGGAAAAAGAAAGTTAATGTGACACACTGCAGTGTTCTCTCTTAGCATGCAGTTGCAAGCTTTGAAAGTCCCGTTAAGGATCTCTTTTTTTAAGATAAATACCTATTAAGTAATGTATATGCACAAGCTGAAGTGTTAAATGGTTTGTTGAAACCTATTAGAGTACACAAGATGATAAACATAAATTATAGCTAATATACTGCACCAGTGATTTTTAAACATAAAAATTACTGACACTGTAAAAACACACTTGAGTCATCGTAGCAGCATAATAGCACTAATCCATGTTTATCCAACCATGCACTTTTCAAAAACAACACAAACCTCTAATAAATGCTTTGGATTCACCTTGACAACTTATATGGGTTATTGCCTCGTTCATGCCTGGATAACCATGTGTTATGACTTAAATGTTCTTTAATATCAATTTATGCCTTGAAGAAAAAAGATTGAATAACGTAGTGTACATATGGTTCAATTTATTACAGCAAAACAATCATTTTAGTTTGAAGATATTTTCTCATGGTGCATATCACAGAAATCTTCTTCAATAGAGCTCTCAATAAACCAGATTTTTTATGTCACAATAAATGGAACTAAGGCAGCTAATTGTTGCTAAGATTCTAAATAGATGGGTTTATTTGGCTTCCTTGTCAATCAAGAAATACATTCCTTAACACTTGTATTTCTAGATTCTAATGCCTCTAATTGGATTTTACACTATCTGATTAATGAGGTAGTTTATAGGCTACTATAAAAAGGAAACTCAAAAATAGAGGAAGGAATTGTAGACAGTCAGCATTATTAAGTCAGGATGACACCAAGAATCATGGTGGTCACAAAGACTAACCGTGGAGCCGGTAAGATGAGGACAGGCCTTTGAGAAACAGTGCATCAGAATCCCTGGTGGTGATCCCAGACGGGGTCTTGATGCTGCACAAATCACAACCTCTAGGACAACGAGAGATTGTCCTCTCTCCTCCCACTCTACACATCAAAAGTTCAAGCCTGGGAAAGAGATAGCCATTTTTGTTTGGCCTTTGCAGACTACAGTATTACAGTTGAGTTACACATTCAGAATACTGATTTGAAAACCCAAAATCCTAGGTGGGATGACCAATAGTGCAGACTTTGCAGCTATCTATTTCCTTAGGAATTAATGATTCAGCCGGCCTGATAGCTTATCAGACTAATGCTTCTGCTTAGGTAGAGCACAATGGCTGGGGTTCAATCCCTGGTGTGTCGTGGGTGCACTGAGACAGTGATTGAGACTGAGTGTGGTGGCGTGCGCCTCTAATCCCAGTGCTTGGGAAGCTGACAACAGAAGAATCACTCTGAGTCCAATCTACATAGTGAGTCCCTGTAAACCCTGCAGACCCTGTCTAAAGACAGAAAACAAAGAACAGTTAATGACACAAAGAAAAATAGAGTCAATATACATAGGGTTCATAGCAAAACAGCAAACACTCCTGCAATTTTAAAACATTTCATTTAATCAGTCGTGCTTTATTTATTACTTTTCCTGTCAATCACCAACATCACTTCAGAATACTTTCTTGAACTAGTGGAACAAATAGGCTAAGAAAAGATTATTTATGGTGGTGTCTGATAAATGATAAGATACGATAAGAAAGGCTCGCAGAAAATCACAGAAGAAAGAAAGCTTCCTGGAGGAGGTAGCATTGCTGGCTGGATCCTGAAAAATATTACCAGGTAGTATGAAAACGATTTGAGGGATATAACAGAAAGAAAGCTGAAACATATATGCACCTTCCTGAAATGAACACTGATGATAAATTCCAGAAGTTACAAACTGCATCCAACCCCCCACTCATCAAACTTATTTCCTCACAGAGTTTCTGTGAGTTGCACCACGTGGAGAAGCGCTTAGTCTCCTTTTCATAAGGGGCTTCTGAAGGGGCCCTGACATCAGCCCCCTGCAAGGCCTTTGGTCTTTCCCATAACCACTTGCTTTCTCCTCCGAAGGTAGTAATTCATCTTGTACATGAAGTAGGTGAAAATAACTCTTGCAACAATACCTTTCACTAAGCACCCTAACAATCAAAGGATGAATTAGCTAATAAAGATTCAGCGGAAATGAAGTTCCCTGCTCCCAGTATGAGACTCTCTGTCTGCCTACCTGGTTTTCTAGGCTTTGGATTGCATTCCCTTCCTTCCTGGAATTCTTATCTGTCTCTTCTGTTCATATTCAAGTTGTACCGGTCTTCTAAAGTCCTGGTCTTGCTGTCTCTGCAAGAAAGCCTTCTCTGATTTACCGTGTCTCAGTGGCCCCTCGGTGTCCTCTGTACTTGCACAGGTCTTTCAGGACTGTTGAAGAATGTAGCATTTCTATCCTACACTCACTGTTCATTTTTGGGCTCCCCAGTAAACCTCAGTGTCCTCAAAGGCAAGCAGGACCCTTACTGCTCTCACTGGCTCCTCCTTCCAGCGCGTTACTTTTCCTTCAATAGCTTAGGCTCTGACCAAGCCTACTGAATAAGCATGATTGATTTGGTCATAATCTTGAGACTCCTTCCTATTGGTATCACTGAAAATTACTGAAGTAAAGATTATACTTTTTGGAAAATAATTTGTAGAGAGCAGAAAATACAGACAGTGCTTCTGTACCTCTAGTATTATGTCCACCACAAGAATTAATTTATCATCATGATTTCTTTCATTTTACTTTTATTTTTAATCTATTCCCCCCAAATGGATTTTATACTTTTATGACTCATAAATACATAGGGACATTTAAAACTCAAAAAAAAAAAAAAAGTCTGCATCTATTGATTCTTGAAAGTATCAGAGTGATGAACCACAAGAGAATAGCATTTTCTCCTAATAGGCTAAGACTCTGTGTGCCCATTGGAATGTACACTTGAACTGTCTAATCCTTCTCCATTATCCATTCGCCCAGGACACACATTCTGGGATGGAACTCAAAGTTGATGACTGTTTATCATCATTAGCTTCTCCAAGTGATGATTTACACGCAAGTCCAGCTACTCTACACCACATTTTCTGCAGCCCAACAGCAGCCAGGTTGCCCCTAGAGCATCTTTCAGTAATTCCAGTTTGAGGAAATCCATCCCAGATCACAAATGTGGAGGACCTTGCATGCCAACTCAGTAGCTGACTCAATCTACATTTCTGAAATCCCCCTGGAAGCCTTATCCCTGCAAAGGAAAC
This sequence comes from Myocastor coypus, assembly GCA_004027025.1. Taxonomy (NCBI): domain Eukaryota; kingdom Metazoa; phylum Chordata; class Mammalia; order Rodentia; family Myocastoridae; genus Myocastor; species Myocastor coypus. Next base: position 14,953 of record PVJA010029641.1, read on the forward strand.
AGCACGTGCAAATAGACACGGTTATGTTAATACCACCTATTCCTTTGCTAAGAGGGATGAGTGTGTGATTGGAAACCAATTCACCATTGTGAATGGGGTAGAAAGAGGAGACTGAGAAGTAACAGTCTTAGTGGTCATTTAGAAAGTGGTTGCCAAAACGTCTTTGGCTCACTTAGGGAAAAAAAAATGATTCTTTCTCCAGAGCTACAAGGATGGTTTCATGTGATAACTAAAAGACAAGACTAGCTGGCAGCTTAGGACAGGACCTGGAAAATGAATATCCTAGCTCCAAGTTTGGCGGCACTGCAGGTTTGCTGAGTTGAACTTTGAAAAGTATTTGTTCTACCGTATGGCGTTCTTTTCCTCCCTGCAACTATAGGAATAACACAAGGCATAATTTAAAAAAAATTTTTTTTTGAAAATATATTTTGATTACAAAATACGTTACTGGGCTTTCCTGAAAATTTAAGATTATCTTAACTAAAAGATTCTGTAATCGTTTATAGAAATCAACTTTCAACAACTGGGGAAGAATCCATCTACTCCATTTAAAAGCAAAAAGAAAAACAAGTAAGCCAAGACACTGACTTTCCTTACAATCCTTATATTTTAAATCCTGTATTTTTTTTTAAATCTATGAATCTGTACTTTTAAGCTATGTTTAAAAATTATGTAAGCAATGATGTTCACTTTATTTCACATAATTTTTGTTCTCATGATTTGGAATCCTGCATATGCAGAACTACAATCTGCATTTTGCATATATTTACTCATATATTCTCCAGGATACAATTTACTCATCAGAGAGAAAAAAGAAACACCATGCCCATGGGAAAAGTCTCAGTGGTACTGCTACACATTGACCACTTCTCCCTTTCTAGTTCTTTCCACTTAAGTCCAATGATGGTCTTGTTGCAGTGCATGATTTCAAGCTACTGTTTCATCCATTTATATTCATAGGTAAACAAAATATATTCACTTTCTAGGGGAACTTGAGCACTAAGCCTGGACTCCTATTTGAACCATTTGCCCCTTGTGAAAAAAAAAAAAAAAAATTCAGACCGACAATTGCTAAGTGAGAAATTACTAGGGACACAAGTTGGGAGGAGGGTTTGAGGAATCTTCTAGAATATCTTAGACGTGTACTTCACAGAGAGTGACACAGTCTACCTGCATTAAGGAGAGTCTCCACAAGGTCCATATCATATTTATAATGGTTTTATAATTATGTTGGTAGATGTAGCACGTAGTTAAAACTAATCATTAAATTCAACACAGAAAATTCTAGAATCTGAACTTCACTTTTGTCTTTTTCCGTCTCTCACACAAAAGGAAAGGGACCACTAAGACGGCAAGAACAAGGGCGACGGCAGAGGCACACACTCTGTTCGTCCCCATCTCTAAACCCTGCCACAGTTTACCTCAATTTCCCGAGTGAACAGTCTGTGTAGAGACAGGGTTGATCTTCTTTACATTCAGATGGTTGCATTTCCTGCTTAAAATGTCAGCTGGATTGTCTCTGCACCCTGCCTCCCCCTATCTTTTGGTTTCTCAGAAGCTGTCTGCTGCCTCAGGCAAACTTAATGATGGCAGGGCCGAGGATCTAAAAAAGGAAAAACACCTGTGGCCAGACTAAAGTTTGGTCCTGAAATAGACAGGCAACGGCCATCACCTGCCTGCTGTGTGGGAGCCCAATCAAGTCTATTCATCACAACTGTGCAGAGGAAGGCTTTTCTCCTCCTCCCCCCAACTTTTTTTTTTTTTTTGCTCTTTTTTATTTTTTTCATCTCTGTTGTTTTGTGTTGAACTGAATGTTTTATAAAGAAAATAGAACATGACAAAGTAATGATGTCCCTTGCCTGGCCTGGGAGAGACTGATCCTTAGATGAGACTCAGGGACTTGGTCATTCTGGAAAATATGGCTCACAGAAAATGCCAGCCTGGGTAGTGAACTTAGACTCCTTCTTTAAACATTCTGTTGTCATGTTGTCTTTAGATTTCCTGGCAAAGTTTGAAAGGGAGGTGAATGAGGGCCGCTGGCAGTTTAATGGAAAGCCAGCCGTGAGTCAGGGGTCATGTTCGCAGGGCCTTGGAGAGGTGCTCTCTTGTCTGTATCATGCCACAGCTAGGAAAAAAAAGGAGAAAAAATCAGGCAATTTTGGATACTGTGAAAAAGTATGCAATTCTATACACTTTCTACAATTCTTGATATGTTTGATTCATAGCCCTTCTTGAAATACTTGCTGAACTATAATTCTCAAGTCTCTTGTTTTTCCCCGATCTCCTTGGCTGGCTGTTTTTCTATTTCCTTTGCAGCCTGCTTTTCCTCTGCTCATCTTTCATAATTGGCATTGATCCTAGGCCCTGAGTTGTTTGCTCTTCACACACTGTCCTTGAGGGATTTCATTTGGTCTGCCACAAAGCTGCACATACCATGCAGAAGTTAAAGATCGTCCCCAAGAGGTCTCTCCTCAAATGGTCTCTCTGCTTAGCTCCACACCAGTGTGAAGGGGCAGCTACTAGTCGTGGTAGTGGCCAGTGAGACCCATGCCCACGACTGCCGGGTAAACCTCAGAGGACTCACTCTTCCACATATGGGCACCAAAGTGGACCCTCTTTCCTCCTCGTGTATAGCATGGGACCATAAGTGAAAAATCAAAATAAAACCTTCTCATGAGCAAGAGATAGCCATCAGGAAGAAAAATATCTACTAAAAATGGAATGACATAATGATAGGTTGGAATTTAAATAAATTTGTGAAATGAATTCTACCATAGAATTCTTGTAAGCAAAATAATGCCTCATTTTTACTTTTGTATATGTTACAGATTACTGTGTATTTAGTTGGATAAAATTTTATATTTTAATGAAAAGAATACATATTGAGATGAAAGGATTGAATTGAATATGGCAAAGAGGTTAACAAAATTGACTGCAAAATTTTTCTACACAGGATTACTCAATGCCTTCAAAAGATGCAGATTCTTTAAGCTAACTGTATTAACTCTAATTTTTAAAAAACAGAGATAAACTGCAAGGAGCATGAATCTCTGCCACCATTACCATAAACACATATCATTGCCCTTATCTCTTTAGTTGAAAGCTTAAAATCACAGCTTTTAAGAACTCTCGAATTAAAGAAACAAGTGAGATTCAAATTACAATCAATCTAACAACACATGGCACTCTTCGGTAAGGGTTCCTCTTGTCCATATCTATTTATTTATAGCTACATGAAAAGATACATTCGAATAACATTCCATACGATATAATGTGTTGTAGTTGTTTCTTGTTTTGACAAATACCATTTTGTGATTGTACAAGTCAAAATTATTTCATATTTGGCTAACAGGAGCTCCTTCAGGCCAACTCCTTAGGCTCTTGGGCAGGACTCTATAAATTTTTAACATTACTTTCTGGGCCATGGTGTGCTTCACTGACTTTATACTTTTGCTACTGTAGCTCTGATTTCTCTTAAAGTTGTGGCAATTAAAAGAGTAGAATAGAGGGCTGGGAAGATTGCTCAGTAGAATAAGCACCTACCTGACAAGCACAAGGGCCTGAGTTCAATCCCTGCTTCTGAAAAAAAAAAAAAAAGAGTAGAATAGATGTATAAAAACGTACATTAACAGATAAAAGTAAAGATCCCTGACACAGACCTATATACAACAAAGATATACAGGTTTTGCACATAGTGAAAAAAAAGATGCTGTTATAAGTTATTGCTCTAAATTTCTAGCATTTATCTTTAAGTAAATGTAACAAAATCTAAAACAGATTAAATCTCTACATTTACTAAGATATGTTAAATTATATTCAAAAGAATGTGGGCTAAACACTGTTAGAAAGTTGAGATAGGTCATGTCTTCTTAAAGACTCAAACTGAAAATAGTACACGAAAAAGACCAAATTTTTATATTTGAAGAAAATATCAGTAAGACAAGTGATACTAAAAATAAAATTCCTTCCCCCACCCAAGAAAAACAATTCATGTAGTACACTGTAATTGGGATATATTTCATTATTTATAACTAAAAAGGACTAAAAGTCAGAATATATCTTAAAACTCTTAAAGTTTTACTTAATAAGAGACTTCTAAGCCAACTGAAAATTGCCTATATTGAACCAATCATTCATAGAACTACAAATATACATAGGTGGTAAACATTTAAGAGATAAGTAGTGTCACTAGAAACCAAATATCAAAGAACCCAAGCCTAAACAAATAGAAAGCTTCATAATCTTAAAAAAAATGATGTAAGTGGTAAGGAATGGTTGCTGTTCATGATATTCTAGCTTCCCATCAGATTGTGTAAGCCTTTTCTATTTTATTTTATTATTTTTTTGGTCCTGGGCATCAAACTCAGGGTCTTGCCTTTGCCAGGTAGGTTCTGTGCCACTTAGCTACATCCCCAACCTGAATCTTTTCCTTTCATAAATACAGATGGCGAAAAATAAACTTTTTTAACCATTTCAACAGGATATATGAATATTGTAAAATTAAATAGACAAATGAATTTCCTTTTGATTATGTATTGTACTTTTCACCATTTAATCTTGGGCAGCATGAATATATGTGCACCAAGAATCACATGGAGGGCTGGCCACTTAGCTCAGCAGATTAAGGAGCCTACTTAGGCAGAGCGCAGCCAACCTGTCACGCCAGCCCACCTGCACGGTGTGCTGAGACAGTGATTGAGACTGGGCGTGGTGGCACGGGCCTATAATCCCAGCTGTTGGGAGGCTGTAAACAGGAGAATCACACTATGAGTCCAATCTATGTAGTGAAACCCTAGGGACTCTGAAGACCTTGTTCTAAATACACGGTGGACATGGTGGCACACGCCTGTAATCCCAGCACTTGGGAGGCTGAGGAAGGAAGATCGGTGTGAGTTCGAGACCAGCCTGGGCTACAAAAGTGAGCTCAAGGCCATCCTGAACTGCATAGTAAGACCATATCTCAAAAAGACCAAAAAAAAGAAAGAAAGAAAGAAAGAAAGAAAACACAAAGACTTGAATTCAATCCCCAGTCCTGCAATAAATAAATATATTAAAAAAAGGAAGAAAGATGGATTGATGGTTTCTGCAGTGCCATTGGAATAACAAGAAAATTAATAGTGAAAATGTTCATCAGAGAGCATATATTGGAACAATGTGTGTAATTTGGACAAAAAGTATTGAATTCATGTAAAGGCTGTGAAAGGAGTATCAGGGCATTGGTGTAGCTTATTTCTAAATGTTTTCCCCAAAATTTCTGTAGTCATAGGTGAGCCTTTCTCAGAGGAGGCTGCAACTAGAGTGTGCAATGCTAGGATGACAGGTGTTTGATGAATAAAATCAATCTTCCGATTGGTTTGGCACTGTCACAATCCCAGTAGCCTGGGTACAACATAAGGGACAGAAAGAGGCTTGTCTAATCTCTTACTTGTTTCTGATGTCTTCTCCCTACCATGAACCTTTTCTCCTCTGTGATAACTGCTTGCTGTGCCTCTCTCAATAGTGCCTGTGGATCCTGGAATGAAATTTCTACTAACTATGAGCAAAAAACCTTTTTCCTTTTGACTTTGGATGTCAGGTATTTTCTTTCAGCAAGAGAAAAGTAACTGAGACAGTAATCTCACTGACTAGCAAAACTTAGCTACAGAGGACAGGGCTGGTATCATATCATCTTAAAAATTCATGAAATAAATGTACATAAACAACTATCTTTAGTGTTTAAGTGGATAGAAGAAATATCTGTACCAAATCAACTCCATAAACAAAAGATTGTTTATCCTTAGGGATATATCAGAAGTTATGATTGAAAGTGATTTATAATTCTATTTGTACTTCATTTTTCCATATATTCAAGTGACTTCATTGCAATTAAAAAAGTTTTTGTTAAAGCTAAAAATGTTCATTCAAAGTTTTAATTTTTAAAAAAGAAATAAAAGAAGTTATGTGTTGTATAATCATAACTAATCTCTGTGTTCTAGTCACATAAATTAATATATCAAAGGTTTATTTTGTCCGATGTCTAATAACACAAACATAGCCCTCCTACATATCTATGCATGAATGTGTGAGCAGCAGTTGAATTGGAAATAACTGCTTAATAATTATGTATATTTATTTTCATGCACTATTTCTATTCCTAAAAAGTTGAGCTTTTCCCCCTTGTTGAATTATATTTTAAATGCACTAAGTACAGTTACTCATAAATATTCTATGAAAGGTTATTATGTACAATGAATAAATACTCCTTTGAAGGGTTAATTTGTAACATGAATTTTCTACATCAACTTCACTGAATATCAGCAGATAACTCTGAAGGCAACTCTGCCCTCACTGCCCCTGTTTTCCAATAGAATATAGTTACTTTATACAGATTAGTTTTACTATAGTCTTAGGCTATTTTATTTTGTATGAAAAGCACTGTCAAAATGCAGCATTTTAATATAAATATCAAAAAGCCTTCACATATTTCTTTCTGAATGATCAAAATCTTTTTGGAAAACTATGTGTTTGGGGGCAATGGCTATATTAGTTTTCATATTTTAATTGTATTGCTAAGTATTTGAATACATTTGATAAGTAGCAATGCAAGCTGAGAGTCTTAAAAGTGTATGCAAGGGGATTATATCAGAGGCCTCAGAGTAACTTCCAGATCTGGAGGGATTTCCCCAGCTAAAAGAATATTTTGCAGATTTATAAGAGAACTTTCTGGAAATATTTTGCAAGTTACCCACTAGTCAGATGGGCTGATTTCTACAGTAATGCCCAAGATGAATAATAGACTCCTTTCATGGATGTAGTACCTTGTTAAGAATGATAACTTTATTTATAGATTTTATTTTTTATTTTTTTGAAAAAGGAGAAGGAATCCAAGAACATGAGCATAAAAGGCTACCAAATTTCACTTTCTTTGTGTTAAGGCCTTTGGCTGCTGAGAGCCACATCTCAGGAGATCTTGAGGTGCTAAATCAATTACATGTTTTGCCATCTTGTGGTTGCTGGAGGTAAGTCAAATGTAAAATTGGTATGAAAGGCTACCTTATCAAAAAGGTAATGGCTGGATTTGGATTTAAAATCTAGTGCATTTTCAGGCCCGGCGGGATGGCTCAATGGTCTAAAGCGCCTGCTTGGGGAAGCTTGGGCGGCTTCAGGGACTTCGGTTCGATCCCCGGTACCACATGCTGGGCCAGCCCCGCCCTCAGGGTGGACTGAGCCGGCCATAAAAATGAGTGAATAAACAAATAAAGGTTCTGAAACAGGAAAAAAATAAATAAATAAAATAAAAAAAATTAAAATCTAGTGCATTTTCTTAATATCATCCTGCCATCTTTAAACTTCGTTTACCAAATAGGTGGTGCTAACACCAAATTTTCTCAAGGACTAGGAAAAATTGTCAAACCCAACTGGGATAAATTTCTATAACTACAGAATCATTTTCATTATCCATCTGCAGTGCTTTTATTACTTTTCCAAAGAGAAAAGTGTAGAGGTAGAAAAAAGTGTTATAAAGTTTAAATTTGACAAATCACATGATAAAGAAATATTTTTGAATATTCACTGCATGCTGGTAAAAAAGCTTTCATATTTCACTTAATAATGAAAGACAGTCACTATTTATTGTTCATATTTGCCTAGCAAAGCAGAAAATGACACAGGTTACCCAGTTACTTTGTTTTGCAGCTCAGGGACAATAAATTAAAATATCTCAGTAAACACATGACAAGAAGATATACGTGCAAAATTGACAATAAAAGTATAAAATGGAAGATTAAAGTGCTCCCTGATCCCATGCTCAAAAAATAGAATAAGTACGCTCTAAAGCACAGTTACTTCTAATATACAGTTATCTTTGCTATTCTGCAAGATAAAGATGGTGATATGTGAAAAACTAGCTCATGAATATTTTTCTAGTTTATTATTTATCCTTTAAAGTTAACTGTGGAAAAATTAAGCCGAGAAAAGGCAATCTTCTTTCAAAAGCCTATAAAGGCAGAAAAGAGCAAGAAGAAAGTATACACATCAACAACCAACTGGTTTTCTTAAAAGGTGTTAAGACTGTGCCTTGGAGAAAGGACAGTCTTTTCAACAAAATGGTGTTTGGAAAAAATATCTCCATGCAGAGAAGTTAAATTAATTATGGAGTTCAATGTAAGACTTGAAAGCGTGAAGTTCCTAGAAGAATGCAAGAGAAACTCTTCACATTTGAATGAGGGATGATTCTCTGCATAGCAGAACAGAAGATAAATACAATTACGTACGTCTAAAAATCTGCATAGCCAAGGAGACTTGGGTACACAGCCCATATACAGGATGGAAGAAAATATTTTCAGTGTGGTCCTCTGACACAGGGTTGATATCCAGAATATATGAGAAACCCCAAAACCTTCAGAACCATGAAAAATGGTAAATAGAGGTACACTGACATCTCAAAGGAAGACATACTAATGGCCAGTGGGTACATGGAAGAGATATTTCATCACTGCAAGGAATCAGGACAACATAAATCAAAACCTCAATGCCATTTCTCCCTACCTCAGTAAATATGCTTACTAACAAAAACACTAAAGATCACAAGCATGTCTGATGAGGTGGAGAAAAGGGAATTCTTGTCCACTATTGTCCAGGATGTCAATTAGTATGCCTGCTCTGGAAAACAGTATTAATTTTCCTCAAAAGAACTGAACAGCAAGTGACCATATGATCTAGCAATCCCTCTACTTGCTATCTATTCAAAATGGATGAAGCCATTGTATTGGAAAGGCATCCGCAGACTGGGGATGGTGGCATGTGCCTGTAGTCCCAGCTCTTGGGAGGCTGTAAACAGGTGGATCACAATGATTCTGATCTAGTAATGAGACCCTGAACATCCTGTAGACCAGGATGACCATTAAAAAAGAAAGCTACCATATTCCCATGCTGACTACTATAGTTTACACAGTGGCTGAGAAATGGAAGCCACACATTGGTCCATCGACCAACCAATGGATAAATAAATTGTGGTCTGTATCCAATGGCATGCTACTTGGCCATTAAACAGAACGGAACCTTCTTTATCAGCAAAAACCTGGAGCTATTTGGGAGCTCCTTAAATGCAGTAGGTGAGGAACAGTCAGACAAGCACCACGTGGTCTCACTAAACACAGAATCTAAAAGAAATGAATCTCCTAGAACCTAGGAATCACATGGTGGTGACTGTGGGCTGGAGACCCTGGGGTGAGAGACTTTCGCTTGGAATGCTTTGGTCTTTTTCAGTGACATCTGCTAAAGACTTTAGGAAAGCACTTTACAATTATTGACCTTTTATACCAATATGGATTTTTGAGTTTTTAATTCATCATATTAATGTGCTACTATATTTATGAAGAAAGAAAGTAAAATACACAGTAGAAGCTGCCAGGCATTGGGTGCACAAAGAATGTTGACTGAGTCACCAAGGTACTTAAGTCATTGACGGGGACTGACAAGCCTTAAGCAGGGGGGAGCTTTGCTTGCAATCATTTTAAGTTGGGCTGAAGTTTGTCATGCTACTTCTTTAAAACTATGAAATAGGGCTAGGTGTGTTTCAAAAAACACACAGCAAAGATGTGACTGAAATATTGGTTACTCATACTCAACACAACCCTGTCTCCTAATCTCCCTGTTTCTCATGTTCTTCATCTAAAACATAGGAATAATTATCTTTCTGATGTGCCCTCCAAAGATTTTGTGATGTCTAAGTCACCTTAAAATAAGCCGGTCTGGGGGCTGGCCAGATAGCTCAGTGAGCTAAAGTAGCTGCTTAGGCAGAGTGCTGCAGCCAGCATTCAATCCCTAGCATGCCTTGCTGGCCCCACCCCCAGGGCACCCTGACACAGACTGGACGTGGTGGCACGTGACTGTAATCCTAGCACTTGGGAGGCTGAAAACAGGAGAATCGCAAAAAGTCTGATCTATGTTGTGAGACCCTGTAGGCCCAGTACTAAATACATACAAGGAAAAACCAAAGGCAGTCTGTTTTTAAAAATAAGAAAAGTTGGGCCCAGGATGGTGGTACCCATCTGTAATCCCAGCACCCTGGGAGGCTGAGGTAGGAAGATCGCAAGGTGGAGCTCATTTTGAGTAATTTAGAGAGAACCGGTCTCCATCTTTTCAAATGTATAAAATAAAATGAAAGTAAACTATGCAGATGAACTGTGCATCTCTTCTTTGTTGGCTAAAAAATTTATTGATAAGAGTGAGTCAGTTTTGGAATAACCACATCAGTCCTCAAACTGAACCATTAGTGGTTCTTTCTCATGAAAATGGGTTCGGGAAGGAAATGATGTTTAATGCCAGATATCAATTATGCCGGACTTTCTACTTCATAAGGAGTAGTTTTTCAATAGTGAAAATATGAGGTCCTCATCTCAGATGAGTCTGTATTATTATTGTGGTAAAGTGCGTATGTATGTTTCTTTTATTGTCAAAAAAAATTAAGTCAATTAGAAACTACAGGAAGGTCAAATACGCAGGCAGGAGAAATGGATGTGCTGTGACTCATGGCTCAAAAGAAAAATAGCGCTGAATTGAGTGCTGCGGTGTGCCACCCAGACGCCTTGAGGACCACGGCCCACATTTCTTCTGCACACAGAGCTGTGTGCTGCTTGCTTCCAAATGAATTCTCCTCAAGGACTGTCTTCTGTGGAATGTAGCCACTGCACCGAGCAGCAAGCCTCTTCTTCAAAGGGGCCCCCCGCAGTTGCCTACCCTAGGTGGATCTACCAGTGCTCAGTTTCTTTGCTTCCATTCAGTGCAACTCTAAAGGACCATTTCAATTTGCTAGAAGAGGCTGTGTTCCTCAGTCGAATGACTCCCCGTGCTCCATCTTGGCTGTCTCACACCCTGCAGGTGGCAAGTGCTCCCAAGAACACCCTCCAGCAACACTCCTGCATGCAGATTTCTGTCTGGGAATTCTTTTCTAGGAAACTTAGGCTAGGACAAGATGCTATTAGACACTGACATTAGGAAACAGGCTCTGAGTGGTTTATTAGGAGTGGAGAATCAATAGATTATCCAGATTTAGCAAGTCAAAACAGCAGTAGACTATTACTATTTAAGGTTATAAAATCAACAAATAAGCAAGGAAATTTCTTTCAAATCTTACCTTTTGGATTATAGAGTAGAGACACCTACTTTTTCATTATAAGACCTTCTGTTCTAATTAGTGATGTGCATGTATTACTTTGAATTAAGTGCAGGAACTTATTTTTAAAGTATATGTGCTTCTGCTTGCTATTCTTAAAAATAGTATAAAGTTCTATGAACCATAAGAAAGTCAGAGGAGAATTTAATCACAGAGTTTATTGCTCACAAAACATAATGAGGTCATTTAAAATTTGATAGAAAACAAACAAGCCAAAGACTACCAAATCACCAAACAAGAAAAGGGGGGATGGTTCAGGGATGGAGCACTTGGCTTGTATGCATGAAGCCGGGCGTTCAATCCTTAGCACTGAGAGGGAAGGAAAGGAAGGGAGGGAGGAAGGGAGGGAGGAGGGAAGGGAGGGAGAAAGG
>PVJA010029642.1:0-26448 GCA_004027025.1 Myocastor coypus
AAAAAAAAAACCTTGTACTTGCCAGGCAAACATTTAAACCACTGAACAATCTCTGCAAACAAAATTTTATTTTTCTTAAAGAAAAAATACACAGATTACCTGACTTTCTATATTTTTTTCTGTACCAGACTCTCAAATAATTCCCTGTATTGTATTTATAATAAATATTAATTAAAAGCTTTCCGCTATCACTGCTAGGGATAAACAAAGTATTTTTAAACTTTAAAAAGAGTTTAAAATCTTACCAGGAAGGACAGGGATGACTGATTTTTATCCCTGGAGACAAAATTTTGTCCAATGCAGACATGGGTGGACACATACCACACACTGTCCACATCAGTGACATCAGACTTACAAGTGCACAGAGCCTGGAGGTGACCACGTTCCACTGTCGCTTTGGCTAGACACCGCAATTACCAAAGTGTAACCTTTCCAGAAGGCTTGTGATGAATTTAGAAGAGGTATTATTATATTAAAAGTAATTATTTAAAGCCAGCTAAGGTTAACAACTAGTCAGTTACATGAAACCAATGAGAATATTTCCAATTCTTTTCCCTCACTTTGTAAAAATCGCTAAATTTCACAACAGGCAAAAAGATGAGGACAGAAAAAAGCTCCATATTTTTGAGCCACCGAGTGACAGATTTCATGAGGGACTAGTATAGCAATGGTGCGTGAACTGGAAAGTTGGTTCAACAAAATGATTTTGTACGTGGATAAGAACTTACAGATGATGAGCAGAAATGGGAGTTCTTATTTAAAGAGGGTTTCAAAACAAACAATCGCTGAATTCTGTAAAATGAGAGAAGAAAATGAGGCCAGAGAAATGAATTCGAATTACAAATAACAAATTTAGAAAATGAAGAAATCTAGTGCGATGGGAAAGAGTCTTAAAAATGTATACGCTGCATAATTGTCCAGAGTACTCTCAAGACGGAGTGTTGGTGAAACTGAGAAATAAAATTTTTAAATTTCTTCAGATGACATTTTCCTCCATCTCATTATGCTGTACTTTATCTGAATCAAAATTGCTAACCACCACTTCCCTACCATACCACTGTGGAAATATCCATAATGGACAAGACTAAAACCATAGATGATATTGTCACCTTTTAATTAGAATTTTGTAATTATCTATTACAAGCAAAGCCTAAAGAAAAGCTGTAACTTCCAAGTACCTCATTTACTTAACATAAAAAATTCTTCTGCATCCTTTGAGTTTGTAAGGTTTTGGTATCCACCCCACCACAGAACTCACCCCAATCTCTGGCCGCCTACAGCGACCCATACAGTGGCCCTGGCTGGCATTATTGCTCTCGGTAGAAAAACTCCATAGATCTAGAGTAATTCTAGGGAATTTTCAATCTTCTACTAGTGTTATTTGCATCACTGTCTGCATTAAAAGTGGTGATCAGCAACAGGAACCTGCAAGCTTAGGAGGGAATTTTGATTCAAATAAAGGACAGCATAATGAGATGGAGGAAAACATCATCTGAAGAAATTTTTAAATTTTATTCTTCAGTTTCACCAGGACTACATTAAAAGTGCCAGTATGCCTGGACACCTACAATAAGCATTCTGTAAATTTTTAATTTTTTTTTTATTTTAAAGCCATTTTATATGTAAGAAAAGTTTATAAATATGTTACAGAGAATCCTTATGTCTGTATTACCTATTTTCATCTGAAGTTAGTATCTTATGTAATATATACACATACATTAGTATGTATGTATATAGACATATATATATATATATATATATATATATATATATTACTTTTCATACAGGCACATGGAATAGAACGTCATTTTCCTCTGGAGATGACACGATTGCCAAAGAGAATCACTGTCCATCAGCATTGGTGGAGTATAAAAGGAGCCCCAGCAGCCTAGAATTAAAGTCATTTGTCACTCATTCTGTTCTGCTTTTAGTAGAAGCCCTTTACTTGCATAGCTGCACTTTGTAACAACTCTGCCTTGGTCTTCTATGAAGTCTCATCTATATCACGCATATTTAAGTAACTCAGCTACATTAGCCACGTTCCATAATCAGGGGGATCATGATAGCCTTTGAAATCTATTACATTCCCATGCTAGGAAGATTCGGTGCATTAGAAAACCAGAAATCTTAGGACATTAGCAAAGGAACACCTTGAGGACGTGACAGTACTACAACGTCTGCAAAGACCCTGGGAAGGACGACCCTAATTCAGGCTGTGAAGAGTTCTGTGTATGGGCAGTGGTCATGCACCTCATCCTGGTCGGGTAAAATTTCTGGAAGATCTCTGACTCACAGGAGTGTTTACAATCTGTGTTCCGTGACAGGTATGATCATGTTTTATAGTTTGGTCAGATAGGTTGAGTCCTGGCTAGGCATTTTGCTTTGGTATTAAACATTTTAATATGTTTCCTTGTGGTCTGTGTTTGTTATCCGTTATAAGTATTTTTATACCAACGTCACTTATATGCTTCCTCCCTTCCCTAGGATGATAAGAAATGTTCACTGAGAAGATTTAAATTTAAGACAGAAGCATGAAAAGAAAGAAAACAAGAAAGCCCATGCTTTAAATCATAAAGCTAATCAAAAAAATCTAACAAGGCTACCATTAATGCAATTTTTCATTTTAAATTGAATCATAGGAATAAAACAATTTTCCTTTTTCTTTCTCTCTTAACAGCTTAGTACATTATAATAGATGTGACACTGAGTGATGGCTAAATTAATGAAACCATTGTTAGAGTTCTCTACAAGTTTAGAGATAGATTTATAAAAGGTTCATTTGCCTGACGGGCGGGCTGGCTGCTTGGCCCTACTATTTTTGTCCCTTTCACTTCGAAACAGTCTAATCAAGAAACAATTCTCTGCAATAGGTCAAAGGATAAAATCCCTTAAGACAGTGCTCAGAATATCAAGACATGAAATGGTCTCAGAGTCAGGGATTCTCATTTTTCAGGACCTTCGGCCTACACTGAAAGTGTTGTAATATATTACTGTAATATATTCCTTCCAGGAGAAGGAATGGTGTTACTTCTACCTCCCAGAAACTGGCTGATATTTTCAGATTTCAATATGTGCCTTTATGCCCAGGGTCTCGTAGAAAAGTTTCTCTCAGACTCAGAAACAGGGAAAGAAACCTGAATCCCCTGTCACCAGCAATATTTTCCTTTCAGGATTTGTCATTTATAGAAAACTGACTTCTGCTTCATAGGATAAGATTACAGTTTTCACAATTTGAATGTTCTTGATAATCTGCCTCTATGGAAGTATTGGGGTAACTTTAATCATCTAGGAAGTATAATGTAACTCAAAAGTGTTCATAAAATTGCTCTACATAGGTTTCATATTTAAATAAGCAACACATGTGCTACCAAAAGGGGAGGAACAGTCACGATTTTATAAAGTTTTTACAGTTCTATTACCTAAAATTTAAAGCACTGTAACAATAGTTTCATTAATTTGCAAATCATTCAATGTCATCTCTGCTATAAATTACTGGACATTTAATGGGTTCAGGGAAAGAGGAAAATTATTCCTATGATTTAATTTAACATGAAAAATTGCATAGATAGTAACTTTGTCAATTTGGGGGCAGCGGGAGAGTAAAATTTTCATCCGATTACCCTTATTTTGTAATGCTATTCTGTGATGAGCCTACATCCCTGCTTCTCATCCTTTTTGAGGCAAGAAAGGGAGACGTACATAAAACAGAGCACAGTGGATTTAGGTGACTTGACAAACTAAAAGGGGTTTTGAGACATTTAATACACTGAGCTGTCACAGCAGATGACCTTTGGCATCACGACCTACTCTCCTGCACATCTGACGCTGGTCACAGCTTGTAGGAATCTCCAGGACAGCACCCCCGCTCCCAGCACGAGCCAGGTGGCTCAGCTGAGCCGTGAGGACTTCTCCTCATTCTCTGCCACAGGGCGGAAACCAGAGAGATAGGAGGAAGCCAGTATCCTGCCCCGTCTGTGTGCCATTTGTACAGGACTCACCTTTGTAGAAAAGAAAAAGGAAAGAATTGTGCACGAAGGGGAAGCCCACGTTTCAACTGGGGACTCTCTGCTCTGGCCTCCTGGGGGTACTAAGTCCTCCGTGACAAAGCTGCACATTTACTGATCAACGAGTCACAGAGGATGGGCCATGGGTGAAGCTGTGGGTGCCTGGGGCATACCACTGAAGCAAAAGTCCCTGTGGAGAAGAATAACCCACCGATGAGCCAGCCCTACTACATTCTGTAGGTTCGACACTCCATAAAAACATGCAAAAAAAGCATCTTGTAGTGGCTCATATTTCAACTTTTCTAACTACTTTAGAACCATTGGAGTAACACAACTGCTTACATTGTATTGGGCATCATAGTAATCTGGGGATGAGTTAAACACATGAGTTAAAGGGCTCTGGACTGAACCCAGTGGAGCAGCACCCACCTGGCAAGCATGGGCTCCTGAGTTAGATTCCCAGTACCAAAAATTAATTAATTAATTAATTAAACAAAAAATATAAACTCAGTTTAAACTATATTGAATCACCATATTAAAACTTTAAAGCCGGGCATGGTGGCTCATGCCTGTAATCCCAGCACTTGGGAGGCTGAGGCAGGAGGATCAGTGCAAGTTCGAGACCAGCCTGGGCTACAAAAGTGAGCTCAAGGCCAGCCTCAACTGCATAGTGAGACTCTGCCTCAAAAAGACAAAAAAAAAAAAAAAAAAAAAAAAACTTTAGATGAAGGGTTTGCATAAGATATACCAAATATTGCACCATCTTATGGACCTGAAGATGTATTTTGTTATTATTGTGTTCCTTGAGCCAAATCCCTACCAAATCTGATGGAAGAGCAGGCTGGATGTAAACAAAGCAGGAAGCTAGCACTGCTGAAAAGAATGTTCATTTATATGATTTCTGAAAAAGTACAAGACAACATAGGCAAGAATAACTGATCAATAAATATAATTTATACTTAGTCAATGCTAATTACACTAAAAAATCGTGGTTTTGTACAAAGCTTCCTTTACGCATGGCTGTTATATGGTAAAGACACCACAGATGAAGCAGGAGGTCCAGCTGCAAGGTTGCAGACAATTGTGAGGCAGGGGATGGCGCCTCTCGGTTGTGTTAATTTTGTCACAGCAAAGAGGCTCTAGGTTAGCCTGTTATCCACCTTAGAGGTAAGAAATAGACAGATTCAACTCTACATGATGCTGCCTAGGACGTTGTCACTCCTTCATTTTGTCCCCAACCTTGTTAAGATGTTGTAAACATAAAAGAGGGAAGAGCCACACAGAACTACTTGCAAAGAAGAATCCTATGACTTCTTAGATCACCAACCGTGACACTCCATCATGGTTGCCATGGAAAGCAACAAGGTTTTCTTTGCATGTTTTTTTTTTTTTTTTTAATGTATGTCTTTGGTACAGGATCTCACTACACAGCTTGGACTGGTAGTGATCCTCCTGTCGTTTAGCCTCCGCAGTGCTGCGATTGTAGAAAGGCACCACCACTTCTGGTTTCAGTCGCTGTCAGGGCCAGCATGGCTTGTGGTGCCAGGGATCAAACCTGGGTCCTTGTACTTCCCAGGCAGGCATTTAGACTTCTAAGCTATCTCCTCAGCCCCAAGAGGGTATGTATGCAGAGGCGAAACAAGGAACAAGGCCAGAGATTTTTGTGATCTGACAGAATCGAGGAAGGGCATTCAGATGCTGAAGATTTAAGATCTGGAGCCTGAGGAGGGTCTGATGTCCAGCTTCATTAATAATCTCTGTTTGTTCCTGATTTTCAGTCTGATACAGAAATAGTGTCACCATTTTATTGTCAGTAGGTCTTCTTAGACTCATTTGCTTGTCACAACAAAATTGAGTCATGAGCTCTGTTACCAAAACTTTGTTGGATGCTACTTCATAAATCTTTTTATTTATTTATTTATTTATTTATTTATTTATTTATTTATTTATTTATTTATCAGCTGGCGTTGAGTTCACTTTTGTAGCCCAGGCTGGCCTACAGACTTGCACTGATCCTCCTGCCTCTGTCTCCCAAGTGCTGGGATTACAGGTGTGCGCCAAAATCATTTTTAAATAGTCTACAAATTTTAACACAATAAGATGTGTGATTAAGGAAATGTATTTCTTTTTAGGGGAAGTTTTTTCTTAAAAATTTTAGTTCAAATATATTATTTAGCTTTTATTTTAAATATTATGTATACATATATGACTCTATGATAATACCTTATTTTAAAACATAACTGATATTAACATTTCATCCATAAAATCCCATTCTCAGTTCATATTATCTGTCAATTTCATAATAAATTTAGTTTCAGCTTTACAAAATTGTTTTTCTTAAACATTTTTTTACTTCTATTACAATAAAGAAAAAAAAGAAGTAAATGTGGTAATACATTGTAATGTGTATAAAAATGTTCATCTCCCGGGCTGGGGAGATAGCTCCGAGGCACAAGTGCCTGCTGGGCAAGTGGAAGGTCGTGAGTTCAAACCCTGGTCCCACGAAAAAAATAAATAAATAAATAAAAATGTTCATCTCCCTATTGACAAATTAAGTTCTTATAGATAAAATGCTAACATATTTGACATATAACACCATAAATTTGACAGAAGCAAAGTATATACTAACTGGATTCTAAAGGTTAAAATTTACTCACAAATTTAAGCAATAATAATTTTGTAAATTGTTGCTAGGTATGAATAATATCCTCTGAGTACAGCTCTATGCATGTCATGTATATTTGTTAAATGATGTAATTTGCCCTCTGCTTTAAATGTGTCTTATTTCATTGTATGTTTCACATGATAAATTTTGGTATCAAATTTTTTTCCATTAACAAAATCAATGTGCATTCTCTAGCTCCAACTTATTACCTAAAATCTTTGTGAATTCCCAAGTTTGCTAAGCCCACTATACTCTGAACTTTTGACATAGATCTAAACAGTCATGGGTATGTGGAATAAATTTTAAAACCACAAAACTTCTAAAATTGTAGACTTACACCTGGACAAACGTTACATGCAAATTTGAGGAAAGATGGTTTATGACTCTCATCCAACCATCCTTACATTTATTATCCAAAAAAACAAATAAAATAAAACTACTGCCCTAAGTATAGCCTCATGTGATTCACACAGCTATTTTGCAGCCTCATTGGCTCTGGTAGCCCAAATGACTTTTAGAGCCACCCAATTTTAAGTTTTACAAAAGTGAGATAAAACACGTTTTAGCACTTCAGTAGGATGGAGGCCAAGTTCAGCACTGAGGCTGTGCTTGGTGACAATAGGAATCCCATGCCTCAACTTACCTGTGACTTTACTTCATTGCATTTGTATTGTTTGTGAATAGCTAACAATATAATCATGAATAAGCACAAGGGAAATATAGAAAGTATTCTATATTAGAATATGAAAAGATGAACATTTTGTCAAGTTCTCAGACTTAAATATCTTGGCGCATATGATTTGCATTTATCGAGGGTCATGAACTGTCATTTTACCTTGACTTGCATTCTGATTTCAGGTGTAGATTTTATGCCAGCAAAGATGGAGCAATGTATACAGCTGAGGGTTATGGAGAATGGGAAGAAAAAAAAAATACTTTTAAGACACAATTAAATTGATTGAATCTTAGAAAACAGCAGCTATCTGCTAAGTGTCTACCCAATTTAGACTTGCTTTCTTTATCCACTAAGGAATAATATCTGCAATGCATTCCTGCTCTAAAATCAGGATTCCAAGACAAAAAGAATTTACTCCTGTCATTATTCGCCAAAGACTGAGTACTTCTGGTACAAAGCACTGAGGAAAAGATAAAAATTTCACTGGCAAGAAGAGCCCCTACCCTCAAGATGTTGACTGTCTGAAAGGAGATACAGCACCAAATATGATCATAATATTTGAAAGTGATAAGTTTCAAAAATATGTAGAGATTTAATGTTTACAGCCAATGTCATAAAGTGCCATTACAACTACCAAATATATGCACTTATGTGACACATTTGCAGATGGTGACCTTCTATATGATAATACTGGTACATTTCCTCAGAAAATTCTGTTTTTCTGAGGTCTGTTGCTCCATGACTTTTGGTTCTTGAGATTTATGCTCCTGTGCAGTCTGGGCTTAAGCTTCATTAGCACCTGATTTACCATGAGTGCAGATGGTTATTGGAAATAAAAAGTCAGCCATTTCCTATGATTAAATCTCTCATGGGCGGCATCTCCCTCTTAGCTATTTCCTTACTATTGCGTATGATTCATTCGCAAGCAGAACAGTGATTATTACACGATTGTTAAATCTAAAGTGGAAAGGAAAGTAGAATATTAGAAAAGTCCAGTAGCTTATTAATATATATTATGTGCTACAATGAAAATGATTTTACATAAGTATTAGCAAGATGATAGATTTATGGATGATGAGAGAAAATTACTCTATTGTGATGACTAAATGTAACAGGAATTCTGAGTTTTTCTTTCCATTCTTTTTTCTTTCCTCTTTCCTTGTTTCGAGAGGTTATTACTTAAAAGAATAATACCCCAAAATACCTCATCAGGCCACTTGACAATGCTTTAGGCACTAATTTTATTATAAGCCCAGTAAGCAAATGAAGGGAACTTAAGGGTTATTAATTGTTACAACCATATTTTTAGAGCTCTGAACAAAGCAATGTTTTGTTTCCAGCAGAAATATTATACTACTTTGTTTCTAGCTAAAAATGATCCGCAGTTTTCTTCCCTTTCCTCTCTTATGCAAACATTAACATTTTGAGGAAATTAACCATGCTGTAGATATTCTGTGCTCCTTTCATGTTATGCTGAATTAATAAAGTGGATGACCACACAAGCATAGAGTACATCTACAAAATATAAACTCACCATTTTGCCTGCTTGAATTATTATTTTAAATAGACTATCATGTCCTATGTTAGGGGGTGATTGTTTCCTTAAAAGACAACTAGCAAGCGCGATGCTGAAGCTCATTTCTCTGTAATTCATTCCCATTATGAGGCTTGTTTAGATTATTTAGTTTCCAACCTGAAATCAGATATAATAGTGAAATTCAAGTATTGCCACTGTGGAGTTGTAGGAGCTTGTTTTACTGCCCTTTTTAGAATGCTCATGCTACACTCATTTCCAAAAAGAAAAAAAGTAGATATTGCCCAATGAAATGCAACATATTCTGTATATCTTTTCTAACAGTAGATATCTTTGTCAGATCTCTTTCATAAGACAAAATACTACGCAGCTAAGTGCTGGCCCTGAGCTGCTGCCGTGATTCCACCGCTACTGAGTTACCCTTTCCAGGCTTTGCATCCCAGATCTTTCTTCCACTGGGTCTTTGTGATGACATTCACCCAGGACACAGATCAGAGCCTGCTCCCTTTCACATAGCTATACATTCTTATAAATGTGGTTTAATTTTTTTCTTCTTGCACACAGTAGGACAGCAATTGTAAGACAGCACCTTGGCTTAGGAATGCTCTCCTTCCCACTCAATTACAAGGTAAAGGTTACAGACTGAGCATAGGGATGCTTTTGATGACTTTGTGAATGTGATACTTAGCATTCTGGTACCTGAGTGCCTGTGTCTCTTATCTGTACCTGTTCTGCACTGGACACCAAAATAGGCATGACTGGGAGACAAAGCAAGCTCTTTTGGAGACTTGTGCTAAGCTGCACGAGCCCAAGGCTTTACTCTTGCTGTTTTGTGAATGAACTGGGTGGTTCTTCAGAGGCTGTCAACTAGGAGAGGAGCAAACTGCGGACTGCGTACAGCCAGGACACGGGATCTCCCTCTGCATGTTCTTATCCATCTTGAACCTTTGACTATAGAGTTCAGTACAGAGTTCTAGGAGAAGGGAGTGAAGCATTGCAGGCCCGTGAGGACTAAGTTCTGGGACCCCGCATGTCATGGCTTCTGATCCTTCCTATGCTCAAAGCAAATCATGAGACTATTCAAGGTATCAGAGAGAGCAATTTATCAGAGGAATGGAGAAGCAAGCACACAGGACAGGGAAAAAAATATGTTCAGAAAACATTGATCTGTTGAACTTAGTAATGGTTAAATACAGAAGACATTTAGTCAGATTCTAGAAGTCAGTGCAACCCTACTGTTGTTTTAACATAGGAAAAAAATGACAATTTAGTGGTAAAGGTAGTAGTAATTTTTATAATAATTAGTACAGAAATTGGCTGCAGTAGCTATTTTAAGTTTTTTCATTTTTTTAATGTTATGTTCTAGCCTTCTCAACATGCCCTGGGGCTGGCACAGCATCTGGTACCAGGGATTGAACCACTGTCCCATAGTCCCTGCAGTTGCCTAAGCTTGCTTAAGCAGACACTTTAGACCGCTAAGCTATCTCGCCAGCCCTTTGGTTTTATGAATTTTAAGAGAGTGAACTATTGGGTATTCTGCCTACGGTAAAAATGGGCACTTGTGCGGGTGCATGAAGCTCCTCAGCAGGCTGAAGAAGCAGGATCACAAATTCAAAGACAACTGGTCACTGAGGAAGATCTTCTCCCAAGTTTTAATTTAATCTAACTTAAAAAGGGCTGGTAAGCACCAGAGTCATAGAACTCCTCTACCTAGCCTTTATGAGAGGTTGGGTTCAATGCCCAGTCAAGAAATCAATCAATAATCAATCAACAGAATGAGAACAAGCAGAAAGAGTTGACCATTAATTTTGAGTGACTGACAGCAATCTATTCCAATATTTAAATAAATAATAACCATGAGCAGTATGAGAGAAATTCTTACTTTTTATTCTTGATGTCAAATAACTAGGGTCCAAACATTTAGTGAAATAACTGAATAGGAAATATAAAGTCTCTGATCCCATATTTTATGTGGCTCCATGAATCCATAATAATAGCCTATTGCAAGATTTAGGAACATTAGAAATACTACACAAGATCTATTTTGTGAGAATTTGACCACCCACTAAGAAGATCTTCTAGGAGATTTGGCTTTTATACTGATAGGTACAAAATGAAAGAAGATATTCTCTCTAATCTTAGTAATCTGTCTGAAGCAGGAAGCACCTTTAAAGGAATCATAAGCCTAAATGATGGACAGTAAATATGTAACAATATTTAGAATGTACAGCGCTACTTCTGTGGGCTAGGAGCTTTCTTTGTTCTGTCTTGGCAGAAAAATACAGATACCATATTATGCGGATTCCCAGTAATCAATGCAACATTTTGCCATTGTTTTGATAAAAAAAATGATTTGTTGACCATGGTGCATATTTAAAAAGTTTTATCATACAAAATTATTTCCAATTAGAGTTCAACTGTATTTATTATCTGCTTATAGGGTTCTAATTTCAAGTGAGAGAAATAATAAATGGAGCAGTCATATTTTTTGTAGAAAATATCAGAGAGAAAAGACAAAAATGTTTCCACCACATTTCACAGTTCTCTCACATGTACTTGCATGTACTGGAACAATGATTAATTCCCATATGATAATGCCTGCATTTGTCAATTAATTTATGTACAAGTAAGCCTGAATACTTTATATAAATTATAGCATCATGATGGGAAACAGAAACAAACCAAGATATTTCTGGGACTCATCTGGATCCCTGAAGATGTAAATCAGTGACAAAAAGTGTAAGCTAAATAATAATGGATCTGCTGATTCATGGGTTGAACAATGTTATCATTCAATTTGATTAAACATATCAATATTTTCAATATAATTCCAGCAGTCTTATTTCTACCCCTTATCATTTTTGCAAGATAATTAATATTTGTACAGCAATAGATCTGTACCACTGGGAAAAGAGAGAACTGTCCATTTTTTAGCTCTGGTACAGGAGAAGCTTTGGGTGAGCAGCAATTTCAACATTCAAAGTTGTGCTTCTTATTACAGAATTAGAAAAAGACTGCTGATGTGTGAAGAAAACAAAATGTAGAAATACTTAACTAATTTTAAGAGAGCACAAACAAGTTTTATTAGTAGTATTTTCCAACTTGTTAAACTAGTAATCTTCACAGAATATAGGTAAAGGGAAACAAGAGGTGAAGGAACTGAGAGGTATCATTTTTTTTTATTTTTCAAGGTGTACAAAGTATAGCACCTAAAACACGATCAGGAGAAATAGATAAAATATTCAATGGTATAGTATGATTTTTTATGTATTTATTTATTGGTCTTTTTGAGACAGGGTCTTGCTATGTAGTTCAAGCTGGTCTTGAACTCACTTTTGTAGCCCAAGCTGATCTTGAACTCACACTGATCCTCCTGCCTCAGCTTCCCAAGTGCTGAGATTACAGGCATGTGCCACCACACCCAGCTTATAGTATGCTTTAATGATACAAATTTTTGGCTTAAAATTATACTGAAACATCAAGGATAATAGGAAAATATTAACTGGCTTCCAAGTAATGAACTAATTTTTATACATTATGACATTTATAGAAATTATCACTATATACATATACATATACATACATATACATATATATATATATATAGAGAGAGAGAGAGAGAGAGAGAGAAAAGGCTCTTTTTCTCATGTTGAACTCAGTGCAAACTGCTTTGCCTAATGATGTTGAATGTCACATCTATTTAAATATGCAAAACAAATTCTATTGAACAGGTTACTTGGTTTTATAATGTTAAGAAATTTACAATATTTATTGGGTATACAATTTTAACTGGTAAGTGGTGGGTGGAAGGCTGCAGCAAGCAGGTTTTTTAAAATTTACTTCATAATCTCTCAGCTGCTATTATCCAACTACTTGTCCCTGTAGCCCAGGAAGTCTTCTTGGATTTTCCAGCAGGCCCACCAGTAGGCAATATCTTTGTAATGTGATCATGCATGGCCCTAAACCTCATGCTCATTTTTATTTTTTATTTTTCTGGCTTTTTGAGACAGGGTCTCTCTATGCAGTTCAGGCTGGCCTTGAGCTCACTTTTGTAGCCCAGGCTGGTCTCGAACTCACACTGATCCTCCTGCCTCAGCCTCCCGAGTGCTGGGATTACAGTCAGTGTTGTTTCAGGCAGAGTCCCTGTGTCCTTCCAGTCCCTTCGCACCTACAGTAGGTGCTCAGAATGTTGTGCAAGTGATGTTTTGTTTTCCATATGGGGGAGGGGAGTAACAACATCCCCCTGCGTCCTGGTCAGTCTCAGAAATGTGCTAACTTCCACATCAGTAGTACTATCTACTTTTGGTTTTTAAGCATCTTACGGACAATTCGTTTTTGTGGTGAGCACTTTCTATTTGTGTATATCATAGTCCATTGAGATAAATTTCACCTTTGTTTCATATGAGAGGACAGCACCTTATTGCATTTTATAAAACATTTAGTTAGACTTCATTTTTCTGTTTATATTCCTAAGAAATGCCATGTCCTACCTGTGTGCTAGTCTGCACAGACTTGGCTGACACATATAAAACCATCAGGCAGAAACTAGGGGCATTTGAAAGGAACTGCCTTTGTTGACTGGACTATTTCAACCATATATATGTACAAATAAACCTTACAAAACTTGAAGAAACAGCAAGCCACAGGAGAAAAGCATACTCAGAGATGTGCCCCTCAGTATTGGCAAGATTATTGCCAAGGAGTTATATTAGCTGAACAGAAATTCCCCACTTTTTAAAATTCTTTCATTTCAGCCACTTTGCATCCCATGATTAGAAAAACAGCATTGTATAATAACTTCAATGTTCCTCTTGGGTTTTCCAATTACTGTATCTTTTTGGTTGTGTATCAGTATTAATATCACCCAATTCTCTTCCAAACTGTGAAGGATTCTGTTTTGCCTGTGATTGTGGTGGTAAGGAACAGAGTACTAACAATAGTTCTTCATTCTCAAGTGAGTAGAAATCTAGAAACTGTTTCCAAATGAGTGAGGAAGCAGTTGAGCCTACCGGGTAATACCTCTAGGATTCCCAGGCCTTTTCTGCCATGGTGATAAGAGGGTTGTTCAGCATCCTTCCTGGATGACACAGAAGCAGGGGAGGAGGGTGGAACTTCCACCCTGTGCAGCCAACCTTAGTAGACAGGAGCGAATTCCTAGAAGCCCAAGGCAAGCTTTCTTCAGGTGTCTGTCGTCAGCCCCAGGTGATAGTGTTCTTCGCTTAGCTTGTTTTTTTAGGAAGGCATAGGAGAGTCTTAAGTAGAAATGTGAACAAAGATGTTGTCTAATGATAGCCCATCTGACCTCGAATATTTTCACTATAGCTTAGATAAATGTTTTAGGCAGTTTTGCTATCATTGTATTTAATCAGACATTTTAGAGGAACAAACTAGAATTCCTTGAGTTAGCTCTTTCTACTTTGTATGAAATGTGGAATCACTTTTAAACCACTTGGCCTCCCTTGCTCAGCCATGAAGGCAGATATTTTCACTGTAAATGTTGTTCCATTTTTCTTAAAGAAAAATTTACTATTAGGGAACATTTTAAGTAGCAAAGTTCTAAATACTATCGAAATATGTTTAGTTCTAAGCATGAATGGTTGTTTAAAAGTTTCATAGGCTTTGTTTTACCATTCATATGGTCACAAATATATTATTCCCCTTAGCTTGTGTGTGTGTGTGTGTGTGTGTGTGTGTGTGTGTGTGTGTGTATGTGTGTACTCCTTGGTTGGAACCCTGCAATGTGGTAACACTTGTCTTCTTAAACCTTTCCATTTACACTCTATTAATTACATCTAGTGTGTAGCAAAAGGTGAGGAAATAGATCACTGAGGTAAACACTTACTGATTAGTAATAAGTTGCAAAACTTTTGTGCATTAAAATGCTCTTACATAGCCAACAACTTTAAAAGCATACAGGGGTAGTTGTTCTTTTGTTGCAATTTTTCACATTCTCATCTGTACATGAGAAAGTTTGTTTGGTCTTGTAAAAGCAATTCAGGTTAAATATTGTAGTTTTTGAATATCTGTCTTTTCTTTTCTACAAACTAAGATGAAGTATTATATGATTCTATAGCTTTTTTTGTGGTCTCCCTGGGACTTAACAAACACATCTTATGGATGAGCATTAGATCCAAGAATTTTTACATGTCAGTTTAAAAAATTTATACAATTCTACCTGTTGTCTGAAAATGTGAAAAATGCTTGCTCTCTTTGGGGTGACTATGAAGTCACTGCAGTCATGAAAGCAATGTTTCTTTTTTGTGAAATAAGATTTTCAACATTATTCTCTTACTATGAAATATGAAAGACCAAAAAAATGACTAAGAGTTTAAATAAGATAGAATTCTTTTTTTTTTTTTTTTTTTTTTTTTTTGAGACAGGGTCTTGCTATGCAGTTGAGGCTGGCCTTGAGCTCACTTTTGTAGCCCAGGCTAGTCTCGAACTTGCACCAATCCTCCTGCCTCAGCCTCCCGAGTGCTGGGATTACAGGCATGCACCACCATGCCCGGCAAGATAGAATTCTTTATATCATTTATAAAGGTATAAAATATGGTCACTTTCACCAAGGAAATAAATATGGTCATATGAAGAATAATTACTATCAAATTGTCATCTCAAGTACTTGTAAACAGATAAATAACATTGATACCTTTAAATGTTGGATATTGTAATTTCTAGAAATTGTAAAGTTTCCGTTCATTTTGTCATTTCATACTTTGAAAAACTTTTCTTAGAACTTTTCTTTGGTGAATTCTTAGCTGTCAGTGGAAAGAAAACTTGATTGGGGTTAGGACTCAGTTCCTGAAAGCACCTCTTGTGCGAGTCCCCAGCGACACAGGAGACTTGAGGGAGTGGCACGCTGTTTGCATAGTCCACGTGCCCATGTGCTGGCTGTGGACATTGCCCTGCCAGGCTCGGCTGCCCTGTCAACACTGCTGGCTATGGCTACCCTATGAGTGCTGTCAGATATTGCTCATTCATCAGGGAAACTGGGCCCCTTTAAGGCTGTCCCTTCTGAATTGTAGTGTATTTCTAAATTAAAGACCTCAACTCTGCTTCGGAACACATGAGTGACTCTGTAACTGAAGTTTAGTATATTTTTTGGCAATGAAAACCTACTAAAACTGAATCGATCCTGTGGCATAAATATATCACTTTAAACACTCACATGCATGTCCTGCCACCAATTTTTGTTTGAAAAGTCCAAACTTCCGCTGTACTGCTGACAACTTTTTATCCTTCATGAGATAATTAGTTTTCAATCTGAAATTAATGTTGAAGTACTTTAGCAAGAGGAAATTACAAACAGGGAAACTAAGGAAGAACATTTGGATTCATCGTTGGTAAGTAAAGAGCTTGCTAGCAACTGAGTCTATTTTACCTAAGCTACTAAGCGATCAGGATACTCTGATCACTTTCACTGAAAATCAAGTTTTAAAAGAAATTTATGCTTTTGTGTGTTGGGCTATGATGCCTACCCAAGGCAATGTTGAAACACTGAGCTAAGAATGCTTAAAAGAGGAATCAAATATTTATAGAAAACAATTCAGTTTCTGTACACATAAAATAATCACCTGTATCTTCTCCAACCACACTGAACACGTACACAATAGTACAAAGTGCATCTGTAAGATAAAAAGATGTGCTTTAAGAGTAATGTCGTTAAATCAAAACTTTCTGTGTATTTATGACTTTAAGTTTTTGAGGTAAGATAAATGAGATAATTTCAAGCCCATGTTTATAATAGATCATTTTTAGAAATGAGCTTTATATCTAATTAGATTATTTTATATTTTATCTTGAGAAATGCACTAGTACTTCACTTTTGTTTGTTTATTTTATTTTTGTGGCATTAACATTAGCAGATGAAGGCCAAAACATAAAACACACACTAGCAAGAAGTAATCTAGAAATACCTAGCTAGAAACTAATTTAACTATCCAAAAGCTAGAAACCTGTAGACCTAAATATTAACAATGTTTCATGTTGATCCAAATGATGTTGGTTGAAAAAGATCTGTGACACTTAAATTTGTCTGATGATATATATATATAACAAGTAACATTACTGTTAGTAAAAATAGGTCAGGTCCATGAGAACTAATTGTTTGAATCATACCTGAACACATGGTAGTTAAGAGCATTGAATGTTAAACTCTAATCCAGAAATTTGCAATTAAATTAATTGAAATGGGATGTTTAAAATTAAATGAAATTATAGTCACATGAATAACTTCTTGGAATTTTTAGGGTATTTTTCATCTTATTGGAAGACACAGAAGTTGCACAGTGATATAAGAAATATGACTGTAGTGTGTCCATTTCACAATGGGTTAATGTCTGGTTACCACATTCTTAAACTCCAAAGCTGAATGTTTTCTGTGACAAATTTGAGAGTGAATTATTTCGATCGTTTTCTAATGTAAACCATAAAGACAGACAGCATACATGCCTCAATGTGCTTTTTTTTGCATTTCTACAGCCAAAAGACCAGTTGGGTTTAAAAAATAAAATTTAACAGCCTTTAATTCATCCTGTGGAATCTGATTCTATGTGCACTTTATTACCTCCATATATTTATCCAAGTGAGACATAAAACGGTTGCAATAATGGAGAATTTAAAGTAGCTTTTGCACATGCGCAGTAATGCTAACTAATAGGGCAAATAAACTAAACGCTGCATGTAAAATCTAACAATTTCTGTTTCCTGTGATATGTTTGTTGCAACGATTATACCTTGGGTGACTGATACAAGTGACACATTATCCTAATTAAGTTATGATGGGCATTGATAAGCAGAATAGCAAAAGTAGGAAATACAGAATCATTTCATGCAATATAAATTTCATGTTTTTAATTTTCAAATGGTAATACAATTTGTCAAGACAGAAACCTATCTGTTCTTGTATGCTGGAGTAACCCTCTGATATCCCAGCCTAAGAATCCAGAGATCACTTAGATCTGGCATGAATCAGCATAATCAAATAGCTGATCCTGAAGATTCTGTTGCATTGCTGTTGATAACCAAATTTAGGAGCATGGCAGGATATAAAGTCAACACCCAAAAACCAATAGCATTTCTATACAAAAATATGAATACACTGAGAGAGAAATTAGAGAAACTACAGTTTTCACAATAATATTCAAATAAATGAAATACTTATGAATCAGTCTAGTAAAGTAAAATATTAACACGGTGAAAATTACAGTCTTTGTAATAAAGGGGTTGAGAGGATTTCAGAAAATGGAAAGATATCACTTGTTCCTAGATAGGAAGAATCAGTTTGGTGAAAATAGCCATGCTTCCAAAATTGTTAGACAGATCCAATGCAATCCAATTAAAATAAAAGTAGGATATCTCAAAGATCTAACAAAAACATTCCAAAAGCTCATCTGGCACCAGAAGAGATCCAGAATATCAGAAGAAATACTGGCAACAAAGGAAAGGCAAAAAAAAAAAAAAAAAAAAAAAGCATTAAAATCCCTGACTGGAAATTTTACTACGAAGATACTGTGATAGAAATCAGCATGATACTGAGGGGTAGAAAAGGCCTGAGGATCCATGAAATGAATTAGAAGATGCAGACACAACTACAAACACACTGAGGCACCTTATTTTAGACAAGGGACCAAACAAGTTCACTGGAAGAAAGATAGCCTCTTTAATAAATGGTGATGGAAATATTGGCTTTCCACATAGTGAAGACTAAAATTGAACCCATGACTATCATTCAGCCCTAAATCAAAACAAAAATCGATCAAAGATTTAAATATCAAAACAGAAACACTAAACATTAGTGGAGAAAATAGGTAGAAATCTTGAAGGGATAGGACTAGCTAGAGAGTTCTTGAACACAAACCAATTTGCATGGGAAATACTTCAAATAATCAACAACTGGGACTTCATCTTTTTAAGAAGTTTCTGCACATCAAAAGAAAACACTGACAGGATGAAAAGAAAACCCATGAATTGGAAAAAAATATATTTAGCCAAAAGTCCTTCAGACAAAGGACTTTTGTCTAGAATATGTAATTTTTTTTAAAAAAAATCAGGCCCCCCAAAATTCAAAGACCCAATCCAAAAATGGGCATCTGAGATGAATATACACTCCTCAGATGAAGAAAAACAAATGGTAATTAAATACATTTAAAAATGTTCAATATCTTTGGTCATCTGAGAAAAGCATATTTCTTTTTTTTTTTTTTTTTTTTTTTGGTCTTTTTGAGACAGGGTCTCGTTATGCAGTTGAGGCTGGCCTTGAGCTCACTTTTGTAGCCCAGGCTGTTCTCGAACTCGCACCAATCCTCCTGCCTCAGCCTCCCAAGTGCTGGGATTACAGGCGTGCGCCACCACGCCCGGCGAGAAAAGCATATTTCAACAACACTGAGATTCCATCTTATTCCAGACAGAATGGCTACCATTAAGAAATTAAGCACTAGATGCTGGTGTGGCTGTAGGGAAAAAGGAACCATTCTCCATTGTTAGTGGGAATGCAGACTGGTACAACTACTATGGAGTCAAGCTTGGATTGGAGGTCCCATTCAAGCCAACCATTTAGCTCCTAAGTACTTTTCTACAACTGAAAACATCATACCACACCAGTACATATGCATCCATGTTTATAACAGTGCAATTTGTCATAGCTAAATCTTGAGAACAACCCAGATGTCCATCAACTGAGGAATAAATAAGAAAAGGTGTGATGCTTTTACATAGGAATATTACTAAACCATAAGCAAAGATAAACTTGAGGCTTTTATAGATAAATTCATGCCACTAGTGACCCTACTCACAAATGAAGGAAATCAGACCTGCCTATGTAAACATCGCATTGCCTCCTTAGTGTAAAAACCTAGAAAAGTAGAACCTGAAAGGTATGATAGGTATAGTGAAAGAGAAAGAATCCATTCAAAAGAAAAGAACAGCTGAGATGAGGATAGGACAAAAAAAGAAGGAAGGGAAGAAGACATGTATAGGTACAGGTTAGCTTGGATAATTATACTGCTGATTTGTGCTGGTCTATTGAAAGGAATAAATGTTTCATCTCCTTTTTAATTTCTGATAACTTTGACCAATTTTGCATGCTTATATCTGGTAATCTAAATAACCAATTTGAAGACAGCATTATACAATATACCAAGCATTATTGGATTCCTATTATTTTGTGTGGTGAAATTCTTTATCATTTCTCATTCTTTTACTATTCTTTATCCTCATTAAAAAGCAATAAAAGCTGGGCGTAGTGGCGCACGCCTATAATCCCAGCACTTGGGAGGTTGAAGCAGAAGGATCGGTGTGAGTTCGAGACCAGCCTGGGCTACAAAAGTGAGCTCAAGGCCAGCCTGAACTGCATAGAGAAAGCCTGTCACAAAAAAAGACAAAAAAAAAAAAAAAAAAGCAATAAAAATAAAAATAAGTACTCTTTAATGGTTCTTCAGCGGAGTTTTCCTTTTCTATCTCCCTTCACTCTTGGTTTAGGCCTTCAATTATTTTTCATTTGCACCATTCCAGTAGGTGCGTTCCTGTCAGCAACAATATTCCTACATTCAAGGCTACGTTTTCATTGCTGCTGTACTTGTCTCCCCATAAAACAAAGCTGCCCAAGTCACTGCACTGCTGAGAGACTTCTCTCAGCCTCCTTTATTCCATAAGAACAAATCCAAACCTTTTTACTTGGCATAAAATGTTGTGAAACAGACGTTACAACACGTGTTAGTCCACATTCCGTGCTTTCTTTTATCACACTGAGCCGCTACAAAATCTGAAAATACGTCTGTCTCTCCTATTCTCTTATCACCTACTTCTGCTTGGCCTTGAGAATATTACCTTCTCTTTTAAAACCTTTTTTGTATTTTCCAATGCAAATTAGTAGAATCATTTGTGTGTGTTGCCACAATACATTGCTCATTATTTTGCAATTGTTTTTTAACCTGGAATGAAAAGCAATTACATTTGCATTTATATCTTTAAAACTTACCACATTAATGTGTAAAAGTAAATGTTCTCATTAATATTTTTGAATGATTGATCAAATGAATGAATGAATGAATGAACCAATGAACAAAGAAATGAATGAACAGATGAACGCAGGAAAGTCTGGAGGAAAATATTGCATGTGCTAATCATGAAAAAATAATTCCAGGCAGTTATCCACTAATGATATCTGGACTCCACCTTGCAAACCATTTTAAAAAATCTAACCAACCAATAGATTATAGAAGTGTCAAAGATATACTTGAATCTGTCAAACCAACAGATTGATGTAATCCCCTAGGGA
This sequence comes from Myocastor coypus, assembly GCA_004027025.1. Lineage (NCBI taxonomy): Eukaryota > Metazoa > Chordata > Mammalia > Rodentia > Myocastoridae > Myocastor > Myocastor coypus. The sequence continues at coordinate 21,157 of PVJA010029642.1, forward strand.
CTAACATACAGTTTGATACCAACATTTAAAGCTTGAAAGTTATGTGGTCATTCATTGCATTTTGGACGCCACTTCTCACCATTGTTCTATAACTTACGATGTGAGGCAAACTGATGTCACTGTAAATAAACCATCCCTTCTTTTACTGCTAATTGCCTACTTTGCAAGATTGTGTACTTACTGCAAAAATGATGAGTCAGTGGTAATATGTTTTTGATTTTATATAACTTAAACAAATTTGAATATTTGTAAAACTATATCTGTTAAGTAGATACTTCTATTAAGTTAATACAGAATTGAATATAAACACAGATCCATAGAACTGGCCATTAAATGTCTACCTTTGCCCTATCTAGCAATGAATTGTTATTTCTATCTACTAACATATAAGAAGTCAGGCTATACAATAAGAATATTAGTCTCTGAAATTGATGCAGGATTTATGGCTATAGAATCTGAAATCTCGATGCATCCTCAAATCACTAGCCCTAGCATGGCCTAAAAAAGAAGGGCCTGAGAAAATTTGAAAGCAAATAAAATGCTGTCTGAGCCTGCATATCACTGAAGAAGTCTAGATAGGTACTGTAAGTTTATTTTTATATTTCATAATTATGTACTAGGTTTCATGTCTTTTCACAAACAAATAATAAGATTGCATTAAGTAGCAACATTCTTTCAATAAGTATTTTTCAATTGTCATGAGGTTTTGATGCTAAGGTGGGAGGCAAATACCAATATTTGTTAGTCAAAATGAAAAATTTACTGTGATTGTAACAAAAACATCTGTTTTGTCTACTTGTGTGAAAAATTGTCTTTTTATCTCGATTTTCTTTTAACTGATAGCTTCTGGAAATATGCATAATTAAAAACTGATTATTTCATAAGAATACTTGTGTAATTTGCTAGCATGTAACCCAAAAATATAATGGAGCTTTTAAAGTTGCATTAAGTGTTTATAAATTTATTTACCTAGTACAAAGGGCCTATTTTATCATCAGTGGTGTATGGGAGAAAAAATTCTGATATTCCTGTAAAATTTAATACCAAAATCTTTTAAACTAGATTTTCCTGCAGTTTATGGTTTCATTTGTTCTTTCACAGGGTAACATAATTTCCTCCTACTGATAACATGAAAGAGTATATACCTTTTTAAGAAATTAATGATTATCCTAAAGTCGTATATTTTAACCTTATAGAAAACCTCTATTTCTATGTTCAATCATGCCTTTTTACAATAAATACATAGCCATGCATAAGATTTTAGCATATTTAAACTTTGTCTTATTTTTCCTCATTCAAATCTCAGAATTTTTCGCTTTCCTTATGACTACAAGGTGGCTAGTTCTAAAATCAAGTTGCCTAACACAGCAATCATAAGCACTAAAACCATTTTTAAAATTCCAACCAACCAATAGACTATAGAAGTGTCAAAGATATACTAGAATTTGTTAAATCAACATATTCTTGTAATCCCCTCAGGGACTACCATACAGTTTAATATCAACATTCAAGGTTTTAAAGTTATGTGGTCAATCACTGCATTTTGGATGTCGCTTCTCCTCAGCGTTGTTCTGTAACTTACAATGAGAGACAGAGTGAGGTCACTGTACAAAAGCAAACATCCCTTCTGTTACTGCTAATTGCCTAAGTTGCATCTTCCTTTCCTTTTCAGAATGAAGAACAAATTTTGGTATTTTGAGTTTGGTACATCTGAAACTTTCTCAGCCACCTGCAAGAAGCTGCATGAATCTGTAGAAATAGAAGTAAGAAAATTGAATTCACTTTTGTAAAAACAGAAAATGCCTTGTTTTTAGTTGTTAATATGTCAACAGCATAGACCTTGCAATTTATTACTCTTTCACCAAGTACAGCCAAGATTCTAAAATGTCTTTTCTGTCACTCCTGAGGCATGGAGTCAGCCCTGAGTTATTAATGTAAAGTTAAATATCAGTATGGGATAACATAATATAGTATAAAAATGAGAAGTGGGACATCACTTTGAGAATCAGTGAAGAAGTTCATGGGAATAGTGTGGAGAGAAAGATGTAAGAGAAAGAAAGTAGTTGAAGAAAATGAAAAAAAGTTGCAAGATATATAAAACACTTACTATTTCCAAATCTCAAATCTCATAACCTTTAAAACATAGTTCACTGGAACTGTACTTACTTTCATGAATAAATGCTAAAAAATGGTCTTCCCTATTGCATTCCCATTCATTAGCTAGGCTTTCTCAGTTCCCAAAGTTGCCATTTCCCTGTTACATGTATAGGGAGTGACAATGCTAAGAAAGGGAGCAAAGATAATAGGAAAAGACATACTTTGAAAAGACTTGGAGCAAATAGGTCTTCCAAAAATAGATAGACACTGTAGGAGTCAAAATTTTCGAGACATATTGTAAAAGAAAATGACATATTGAGATTTTTAAAATTAAAGAATAATAAAAGACTACATTTTTGATAAATGTAAAGACAAAATCTAAGAAATAGAATTAGGTAACATGAATACTTAATGGTTTAGTAGTAGCCGTTGAGAAATGCTGACTTGACACTTTCCATTTTAGGAAAATAAATGCGCAAGTGCCTTCCTGATCCCCATGTTGTTCGTGATACATATGCAAGTGTTAATTTGGTAAATGGAAATAGTGATAAGGAACAGAAACACATAACAACCTAACTGGGCTCTTTGTGTTTCTAACTTTCTATTCGATAATATAAAACTCAGAATAGTACTAATCCTAATGTGATGGCATTGTCCTTTTTCGTCATGATTAGGAGAATAAATTAAGAGCTAGAAACAGGCCAAATGGTTATGATGTGGAAATGTCATTTTTTTTTAAACAGATTAGACTATATTACTGTTAAGGAATATGATCCAAGAAGGTGAAAGATTTGGACTCCAGATGGATTTTCTGAGATTCTTCTTTGTTTTGGTGCATTTGGTACAGGCCTGTGTTGGGACTCGTAGAGCTGCTGGGACTTGCAGTGCTCCTCCTGTTTTAAGCCCTCCCAGTGATGGGCTTACAGGTGTGCACCACTACAGCCAGACTCGGTGGCTGGTTTAACATGCCCAGGGGGAGGGCCAGTGCGGCCCGTGGTGCCTGTGGTGATGGGGATTAAGCCCTGGTCCTTGCGCTTGCCTAAGCAGGTGTTTACTTCTCTGAGCTATGTCACCATCCCAAGGTTACTATTCATTGCCATATACAGGGAATGTACATTACATATTGCAAATAACAAATTATGCAACTAGTAATCAATACTATATTTAAATTACATAATATAAACTATCGTTATGTGTTGTTTATACTTAAAAGCATAGATATATGTATGTTGTATGTAGTTATCTGTATAACATTTGTACATAATATTTATTTTAAAACTACAATTTTCTTTCACTTTCAAAATCATTATTTTCATGGGCTGAGGAGTTAGCATAATGGAATAAGTGCTTGCCTAGAAAGCACAGGGCCCTGAGATTGATCCCTGGTACCACCAAAACTCAAACCAAAAAAAAAAAAAAAATGATTCCTTCCATAAAATGGCCTTATGGTGGATTTTGAGCACCCTTTATTCTCAAAAACCCTTGTACAAAGAAAATCTGTGGCAGAAACTAAAACTTAAGCCAACAGAAGCATGGATTTGGATGAATGCAAGCGGAAGCCCTAATGCTGTTTTGCCTCTGCTAACCTTAGCCTGCCCCTGACTGCAGATTGAGGTGCAATTTACCTGTGAGGAAATGTACATCCCACAAATTTTTAAAAAGCCCAAAAATAAAGTTCATTATATAGAAAAAGCTATCTGAAGGAAAATAAATGAGGAAAACCTTCATTTTATGATTTTTATTTTTATTAGTGCTGTCCAAGAGTTCCGTACATAATGATTACGTACACCAAGGGTCTTATACCACATACAGGACATTTTTGTAATCTTTCATCACACTTGTCTGCTTCACTCCCCTTCAAAGTTTTAAATATAATAAAAGTGAGGTGTTTTGTTCTACAGACACTTCCATGTTATAGAAAAACTATTTAGGACACTCTCGAAGAAATCTGAACAACTAGAATGAAGTCATTTTTCTTTGATCCTTGTTGCTTATATGTGTTCCAAGTCAGGCATTCTGACATTGCATTACTGGCTTGTTTTAGGAAGCACTAAAAGCTGTGTGTATTTCCTGTTATATTGCCCTATCTGTGTGTGTGTGTGCATGCACACACATATGTGCAAGTGTGTGTCTGTGTGTGTGCAATAGCAATGCCAACTCAGCCTCTCTGCTCACATTTTAATGAATCCAGTCTATCATATTAGCAGAATATGTCTTTCTACCCTCAAGGTTGCTTCATAATTAAATATAGCAAAAACAGCAATTCAAAAATTTGATTCTGCTTGCTATTGCTTCCTATGTGGCCTAAAATTACACCAAGTATTGTTTGAAAAATACATAATAGGAACAAACTACATAAGAAACAACAGAACCTCAAGCAATGGATATACGTCTCACTGGCAGATTGTTCAAAAACAAGCCATTTTCTGTGTATCTGTTATTTCATTCTCCTCTTTCATAAAGATAACTCCTTCCAAAAGGGACAAATGTTTGGAATGATATAAATAATTATGGGATGGTCACTGATAATCAAAGTAGTATTAGCTAAGATGTATTGATCTCAGTTTCAGCTCGCACTTGGTGCTGAGCATTGCACGTGCATTATGTGCGTTAGTCTTCATGCAAACGGTATGAACTCATGCAGCACTGTTCTGCATCCAGTTCTGAGCTTGTCATTCCCTTTAGGTATTTGGAGAAAAAAAGAATTATGTTAGTGTTAACGATTAAATCTAAATGTTCATTGGGGAAAAATAAGAATAAAATATAGATGATAGATTTCTGAGCTTCTGTACCAGACAAAGTGGGAGAATAAGCAAGCCTACTCTCCAGCATTTCAGTCTTTGGGTTGTCGGTCAGTTCAGAAGTAGGTTGTATTGGTCAGCTCGTGTTGCTTGCTCAAAATACCCGACATCCACAACTCAAGGGAAAGGTCTACTTTGGTTCATGGTTTCAGAGTGTTTAGTCAAGTGTTTGCTGTCCCAAAGCAAAGGCGTCAGAGCATAAAAACTTGTAGGAAAACCTTATCTCATGGAATCAAGGAAGCAGAGAGACAGAAGAGAGCCAGAAATAGGAAAGACAAGATACTCAGTTTAGCCAGGCGTGGTGGCGCACGCCTGTAATCCCAGCACTCGGGAGGCTGAGGCAGGAGGATCGGTGCGAGTTCGAGACCAGCCTGGGCTACAAAAGTGAGCTCAA
>PVJA010029643.1:0-16731 GCA_004027025.1 Myocastor coypus
TTTTTTTTTTTTTTTTTTTTTTTTTTTTTTTTTTTTTTTTGCGGGACTGAGGTTTGGACTTATGACCTCGCACTTGCCAAGCAGGCACTTGTGCCATGGAGCTAACTCCCCAGCCCCACCATGATGATTTTATCACAGTGATTTTGTAGTAAAATTTCAAGTCAGGGATTGTGAAGCTTCCTGCTTTTCCTCTGTTGCTCAGGATTGATTTTGCTATTATAGATCGCTTCTTGTTTGAGGTGAATTTTAGGAGTAATTCTTCTAGATCTCTGAGATATACTGATGGTATTTTAGTTCAGATTACATGGAATCTGTATAACAATTTTCATCATAAAGTCTTTGCCTATGCCTATACATTCAAGAGTTTTACTTATTCTACCTTGTTAGAGATTAAGTGTTTCTCTTTTAATGATATTTGATACCCTTAGATTAGTTTAGTTTATGGTGAGGAGTATGGAGCGAGGGTTAATCTTTAGTATATGTGGAGCCAGTTTTCCAAGAGCCATTTATTAAAGAATCTATCTTTCTTCCAATGAAGATTTTTGGCCTTAAATCATAGATAAGAGGGCTAAGCATATTTTGAGTTGCTTCTGAATCTTCTGTCTTGTTCCATTAATCCTTGAGTCTGTTTTTCTTCCAGTAAAACTCTGTTTTTTATCACTATAACATGATTTCTACTCAGGGATTGTGATGCCCTTTGCCTTGCCTATGTTGCCAATAGTTAATTTTGCTATTCTAGGTCACTTCTGGTTTTAAATGAATTTTATGACCACTTTCTCTAGGTCTGCAAGCATATCAATATGCTATTGATATTTTGTTTGGTATTGCATTAAATTTTTATAACAGTTTTGGAAATATGGCCAATTTCCCCACATTTATTCTTCCATCCAAGACCAAGGGCTATCATTCCATGTCCTCTTCAAAGCTCCTTTTCAGAGTACTATAGTTTTCAATGTAAAGGGTTTTTACTTCCTTCATTATACGGATTTCCGTGTTTGATTTCTTTAATGCTTTTGGGTTAGTTGGGGGTTCATTAATTTTTCTCTCAACAAATTTGTGTACAAGAATGCTATTGATTTCTGAGTGTCAATTTTGTGTCAAACTACAGACCTGAATTTAGATATTAAATCTAGAAGTAGTTAATGGAGATATTAGGATCCTCAATACAAAGTGTATATATATATATATATATATATATATATATATATATATATAGATAGATAGATATAGATATATATATAATCTACAAGTAATGAAACTTTAACTTCTTCCTTTACTGTCCTCATTTCTTTCCTTGTTTAATTGTTCTACCTAGTGTTTCTAGCCTTGTGCTGAACAGGAGAGGTAAAAGTAGACATCTTTGTTTTCCTACTAATTTTATTTATTTATTTTTATTTATTATTGTTAAGTTTATTGGTACAATTTGGATATAGACAATGATCAGATCCACTGTAAGGAATTTATAACTGCACATGACACATCTTGATTCTTTTTATTTTCCTATTCCCTTCTCTTCCTTTACCTACAGATGTCCACTATCCTGCAGTTCTTATGTGCACAGTTTAGTTGAGTTTGCATCCCCACCAGCAATGGAGAATGATTCCTTTCTCCCTACAAACTCACCAGTACTATTGATTGGTTTCTTCATAATAGCCATTCTTTCTGGACATAGATGGAAATTCAGCCTTGTTTCTTCTTGCACTTCTTGAATGACTAGTGATGTTGAACATTTGTTATACATTTATTTGCAATTTGTACTTCTTTATCTACATAGTGTGTAGTCATCTTAGTTGTCCTTTTTTATATTGGATCTTGAAATTTGAGGGAATATGATTTTTTGCAATTTTTATATATAGTCTAGATATTTATCCTTTGAGGAACAAATACTTAAATTTTTTCTCATTCCATGTGTTGCCTTTTCATTCTGTTGGTGAGTTTATCTTTTTGTTATAAAGCTTTTTAATGAGGTGAGATTCCAGCTGCTGATTCTCTGTAGTACTTGTCAAATACTTAGGTTTTTTTTTTTTTGTCATAAAGTCTTTGTCTAAACCTATGACTGCACAAGTTCAATCTATTCTCTCTTCCAGCAGTTTCTGTTTCATTATTTAGATCTTTGATGCATGTTTATTTTAATTTAATGCATAGTGATAAACATAGATCTAGTTTTATTTTTGATATATGGAAAGCCAGATTTTCCAGCACCAATTTTTTTTGCCAGTATTGTGCTATTTTTAATCACAAAAGTTATATGAATAATTTCATATTAGGTATTGTGATACCCTCCTTGACTTGCCTATATTTTCTAGAATTGTTTTTTTGGTATTATAGGTTTCTTCTGGTTCCAAATGAATTTCAGAATTATTTTCTGTAGTTCTTTGAGGTATGCTATTCTTTTTTTTTTGGTCTTTTTGAGACAGGGTCTCACTATGCAGTGGCCTTCAATTCACTTTTGTAGTCCAGGCTAATCTTGAACTCTCACTGATCCTCCTGCCTCAGCCTAGCAAGTGCTGGCATTACAAGTGTGTACCACCATGCCTGGCCCACTTACGGTATTTTGATCCAATTTATTTTTTAGTAAATATGGATAACATTGCTCAAAATATGACCATTTTTCCTATGTTGTTTTGTTCCTACCCCAGAGCATGGAAATAAGGGATAACATCCTTCCATTTTCTGATATCGTTTTTGACCTCCTTTTTAAGAGTACTGCAGTTTTCAGTAAATAGATCTTTGACATCTTTCGTTTACTAACACCTAAGAATTTCATTTAAAAAAATAGTTTCCCCAATTTGTCTCTCAGTAAGTTTGTTATTTATGTACAGAAAAGCTATGATTTTTTTAAGTGTTGAAATTGTATACAGACATACAACTGAGTTATTAAATCTACAAGTCGTTTTGGTGGAGTTTTAGAAGGCTGTTATGTAGAATATTGTGTTATCTGTGAATAATGATAGGTTAACTTCTTTCTTTCTTATCTTTACTGTCTTTATTTCTTTCTCTTTTCTAATCGCTTTGAGTAGTGTTTCCAGAACTACATTGAATGGAAATTGTGGTAGTAGTCATCCTTGTGTTGTTCCTGCTTTTAGCTTTCCATTTTTGAGTATTTAATATGATGTTAGCTCTTAGTTTATCATAGTCGGCTTTTGTTAAATCAAGATGAAGACAATCTATTCCAATTATCTATCTGTCGGTCTGTCTATCATCTGTCTATCTACCATGAATCACTGTTGGACTTTGTAAATGCCTTTTCACTTTTTTCTGTCTCTATTAAGATGATCATGTGATTTTTGTCTTTGGCTTTGTTAATGTATTGCCTTTTTTTGATTTATGTACATTGAGCCATCCCTGCATCCCTGTGATAAATCCTACTTGATTATGGTGTATAATTTTCTCTATGGTTTGCTGCTTTCTATTTGCTTGTATCTTATTGAAGATATTTGCATCTATGTGCATTAGAGTGATTGGCTTCTTGTTTCTCTTGTTATTGTTGTTGTTCTTATTATTATTTTTGTTTGTTTGTTTATTTATTTTTATGGCAGGCTCAGACTGCCCTGAGGGCAGGGCTGGCACAGCATGTGGTGCCAGGGATCGAACTGCGGTCCCTGCAGCCACCCAAGCTTTCCCAAGCAGGCGCTTTAGACCACTGAACCATCCTGCCAGGCCCTTCTTGTTATTTTTTTTAAGAAGTTTTGAATTTAATTTATTTTTTCCTTGTTTCAGAACTTTTGTTTGTTTATTTATTTATTTTTATGGCCAGCTCAGCCTGCCCTGAGGACAGGGCTGGCGCAGCATGTTGTGCCGGGGATCGAACCACGGTCTCTGCAGCCTAAGCTTTCCTAAGCAGGCACTTTAGTCCACTGAGTCATCCTGCTGGGCCCATTGCATAATCCTTCTTTATGAAAGTTGTTTTTGTTGTTTTTTGTTTTTTGTTTTTGTTTTTGTTTTTTAAACTTGTGATACAAGGCCGTACTTGGTATTGCAAAGGATGGCAGGTTTTCAGTCGCTTTTCCAATTTCTTTCACTGTTACCGATCTGTTAGGTTCTCTGTTCTGGAGTCCTTCTGGATCACTGGATTTCCAATAGCTGGGCACCAGTTCTATGTCTGAATCTGCCTGCCTGCGGGATGGCTGGTGGATGAGCTGCTGTATCTGTTTTAACAAATCCATGAAATTTTTATTCTAAGAAAACATCAAGCCATACTTGAGCCTTTTCTATCATCAGTATCCTGTATCCTCATAACTAACTTATTGGAAACTAAGCTATAGCATTAGGAAAAATTAAAAAGAATATTATTCAGTGACATAATAATTCTTATATTGTTTATTGGATCCATAAATTTTTGAATAGTATATTTAGAAGTTATATTTATGAGAACTATACTTTAAAATCACTCCCAAGTTCCATTTAGACCCTTTTTTAGAATAAGGAAAATTTATTGAAAGAAAGCAAGCAATTTATGTCTGAGTGAGAGGAACAGAGGGGGCCTAGGATGTAGGTTGCCCATCCCATGTAATTTCAAAAACTAAAAAGCATTTTAAATGTACAATTGATAAAAACAAACTCACTGTTTCTATTCATCCATGGATATGAAAAACTATGAGATAAAGCTAAGTTTCAAGGCCCACTGTTGGTCACGAATTAATGGTAGCTATTAATCTGATCATAGACATGGCTGAACAGTAAAATATAATTAAAAGGTACTTCTAGATACATTACCCTACATAATAGTATGATTTGACAATGTGATAAAATTGGTTCAAATTTCCAAAATTTAATAAAATGCACCTTGCCATGAAGTCCTCTCAGCACGTTCCCTCTCACTTCAGACTCACTCATTCCATCCTTCCTGCCACCTTATGAAGCAGTTCTAGAATCCTCTTTCTCTCATACCTTGAGGGTCATGGCTGCCTGCACAGCCTGAAATGCCTTGAAACACGTACCTTTCCTTATCCTTTATATTAGGGAAAAAAAAAACCAGAAGCCACATAATAAAAGGTTTGATAAATAACATGGATAAAACATCACTGTAATGTCTTTGCATGTATGCATTTCTTGTTTTACGTTTTTTCTTTATGTAGGCATTCCTGTCCAATTACATAGGCCTAAGATACCACAAGATTTGGTGCTGCTCTTGCTGAAGCTGCCTCACGTGACTGGCCTTAACCTGTCTACCCGCTTCCTGCCTGCCTGTCATCTTACACTCCTGTACTTACTCCCACAGGTTGTAAAATGGCTGCTGCTCCTCAAGTCCTAATATCCACACAGAGTTCAGGAAGGGAGGAGAAAAGAAATGTAAATACTTTCCAAAAAGCTTTGTCTTTTTATTTCAGAAATAGACAAGCTTCTACTAGTATGTCATTAGTTTAAACTATAACTACTTTAGCAATAAAGAGAAGCAAAGGAGATTGTGTGTGTGTGTGTGTGTGTGTGTGTGTGTGCGTGCAAGTGCGTGTGTGCTGAGCTACAGACCTAGTCATTTTTTTTTTTTTTTAATTTTGAGACAGAGTTTTGCTAAATTACTAGGTTGCTCAAGCTGAACTTGAAGCTGTGCTCTTGCCTCAGGTTTCTATGTGCTACCATTACAGATATGAATTAAGAGATCTCACTAAGGGGGACATTATTTTATTTTGTCTCCATTATTTCCTTAGTAATAAATTAGTAACTTAGTGATACAATAGTATAGCCACAGTGTTCTAAATTACTGAATGATTTTTTTCTCTGTTCTCTATGTGCTTTCACCCTAGTCAAATTGTGCAACATCTATTCTATGAGCTACAACAGAGTTACCAACTCCCTCACATATACACCAGCAATACACACAAATTAGAAAACAAGTTTCCATGAAGACCATTAGACATGCCGAAATGTTTATATCTGTGTCTCCATTTCTTCCTCTCCTTTAAATACAATAGTTTTTAAAAAATTTTTGTGAGTATTGATGTTTTTTACTGGTATGTGAGATACTTTATCTTGGCAATGAGAGATTAGTAATCAAAATGTGTGATATTTAAGCTCATGTGTCTGTTTTATTTCACTTAATATTAAGGTCTCAAGGTTCATCCAATTTCCTATGCATGACTCAAATTTATCTTTCTTTACAACAAAGTGGTAATCCATTGTGTGTAAACATTGTATTTTCCTTATCCATCCATATATTAATGGACACATGGGCTGCCACCAAGATTCAAGTTATAGGTTGTGCTTCTACAAACAAGGATGTGCACATATCACTGTAACATGATGTCTTTTACTCTTAAGAAGATGACTAGAAAGGAAATAGTGGGGTTAAATGGAAGATCTAGTTTAATTTTTTGAGGAATCTTCATATTGCTTTTTATAGTACTTGTACTCTTTTTCTTTCCCACCAACAGTGAAGTATTCTTTTTTCCCCACAGCCTCGCCAGTGTTTGCTATTGTATGATGAAAGTTATTCTTTATTGAATAATGTGGAATCTCAGTATTGTTTTAATTTGCATTTTCCTGATAGCTATGTTACTGAACATTTCTCTGTACATTTCTTGGACATTTATAGTTCTTCTTCTGAGATGTGTTCACTCATTTTTTGATTGAATAGTTCATTTTGGAGGTTCTAAGTTATTAAGTTTCTGTATATTCTAGATCTAGACTTTTATGAATAGTTGACTTCTTTTTTCCTTTCATGGGTTTTTTTCACTCTTTTTTTCCTATGTAGAAAGTTTTAAATTCGCTACTTATCTCATTTGTTCTTGCTGCGACATTTATTATGTAACTGGTGTTCTGTTCTGAAGTTACTTGTCTATGTTTAATTTCAGGAGTTTCACTCATTTGATCTTCCAGAAGATTATCTGTTTTAATATGTAGGTCTTTGACTTAGTTTGATTTTAGATTAGTATGTGATGAGAAATATAGGTCTAGATTCAGTCTTCTACATGTGTGTATCCTGCTTTTCTAACACTATTAATATGGTAGTTTTACCTTTAGTGTATGGTTTTGGCTGCTTTTCAAAGATCAAATACTTCAGTGTGCCTGGGTTGTTACTGCATCAACTATTTTGTCCCATTGATCCTCATGTCTGTTTTTGTGCTGGTACTATGGCGCTTTTTGTCACTGCATTATAATTTCAAATCCAGGCTTGTGATATCTTCTTTGCTTTATTTACTCATGATTTCTTTTGCTATTTTTTAAAATAATTTTTTAATTTTTATTTATTTTTTTTTTCTTGTTTCAGAACCTGTGTTTGTTTATTCACTCATTTTTTATGGCCGGCTCAGTCCGCCCCGAGGGCAGGGCTGGAGCAGCATGCAGTGCCAGGGATCGAACCGCGGTCCCTGAAGCTGCCCAAGCTCCCAATCAGGCACTTTAGACCACTGAGCCATCCCGCTGGGCCCCCTCTTTTGCTATTTGGAACCTCTTCTGGCCCCATATAAATTTTTAGGGTTGATTGTTTCCTCCAGCTCTATGATGAATACTGTTGGGATTTTGATTGATATTTTATTAAGTCTGAATATCACTTTTGGAAAAATGCCTGTTTCAACTATACTACTCCATGAAGAGCTATGGTTTGTGCCTAGATGTCCTTCCAAAGCCTCATGTATTAATAGGGCTTTCTCATAGGTGGCTGAATCTAGAATGCGTGATGCTGGAAATAAGGATGTGTGATTAAGTAAGAAAATAAGTCCACTGATTGGTTTGGCATAGTTCTTTCTAAGATTACAGATGTGAGTGCTAAGGAACCATAGGGAAGATAGAATACATACAATCTAAAGTACAGTGAGAATCTTGTCTAACCCCTCGCATTGTTTTTGTTACCTTGTAGTTATCACGAACTGTTCTTTGTGATGTCCAACTGCCACACTACTCTACCTAGGAATGAACTGGTTATGGACTAAAATCTTTAGAAATTGTGTGCTAAATAAAAACCTTACTCATTTAGCTCTGGGTATTGTGTATTAAGTCTCAGCAAATTGATAAAAATAATGATGACACCAACCTATATGCCCATACACTGGAAAACTCAGAAGAAATGGATAGATTCCCAAGGAAATACATATCAGTTACCAAAACTGAACCAAGAAAGTATAAAATCCCTGAATAATACAGAAAAAGACAACAACATTGGAGCAATAATAAAAAGCAGCCAGGTGTGGTGGTGCACGCTGTAATCCCAGCACTTGGAAGGCTGAGGCAGGAGGATCAGTGCGAGTCTGAGACCAGCCTGGGCCACGAACGTGAGTTCAAGGCCAGCCTGAACTGCATAGTGAGATCCTGTCTCAAAAAGACAAACAAACAAAAAACATACTAAGAAAAGCCAATGTTTGGCAGGATTTACTGCTGAATTCTATAAGAACTTCAGGGAACATGTAACACCAATACTGTTCAACCTCTTTTATTACAATTGAAAGGGGAAGAGTGCTCCCAAAGTCATTCCTGGAAGGTTGCATTCCTGGAAGATAACATAAAGATCAGTAGAATTTCCATCTATCAATAATGAACTCATTAGCAAAAAAAAAAAAAAAAGTCATTCACAAAAATACCTTGATGCCAAAGTGAGATGAAGGTCTAACCAAAAAAAAAAAATTACATATTGGCCCTTGTCTTCAGTGAAAATAGATGTTGAAATCTCAATAAGATACTGGACATACAGAATACAATCAATCATCAAAAGATCACACAAAATGAGCAAGTAGGATGATTTAATATATGCAAGTCAATAAATGTAAGGCATCACATAAGCAGAAAAAAGGACAGAAGTCACATAATGATCTCAGGAGATGCAGAAAAAGCCTTTGACCTCTTCTAATACCCATCAGTGATAAAAGCAACGATGAAAATAGGTATAGAAAGATTTTATCTCAATACGATAAAATCCATCTTTGACTGACCTGCTCCCAACCTCATATTAATTCAGGAATATCTGGAAACTTATCCTCTAAAATTATGATGGAGATGAGAATGTCCACTATCATGCCTCCATTTTACACAGCACTTAAGATATTAGAAAGAGAAATTAGGCATGAAAAGAAACATAAAGTATATTTCTGTAAAGAGAGCTCAAATTATCATTCTTTGCAGTTGACGTAATCTACATTCCAGACTCAAATATCCCACCAAAAGATTCCCAAAATTAATGTCTTATATCAGCAATGTAGGAGGATACAAAATCAATATAAAAATCACAGAGTGTTTTCATATAACGATAATGAATTCACTAGCAAAAACAATACAATTCACAACACAAATAAAAACTAAGTATTTATAAAAAAAGTTAGCCAAGAAAGGAAAAGGACTCTACAAGCAAAACTAAACTATGATGAAAAAGGAGGTTAAAGAAGGCATTCAAAAATTAAAAGCTATCATCATTCCTGAGAATTTCTGCATCATTCACTGCATCCTCGGCAATTTACAGACTGCCTTTACTAGAACCTCAAATATCCTCAAGCTTACAAATAGGCAGTTTCTTCATCATTATACTTTAACCAAATCTGCTTCCTATTTGATAGGTTGCCATGAATCTCTGGGTGCCACAAAAGATCTTGCTTCTCATTTCAGCTTCCAGACTCCTCTCCCTTTTCTATAGCTTCCCCTCAAAGAAGCCACATATTGCATACGACCAGGGTGTAAGGTATATTGCACTGCTGCAGTCACACCAGTGACAGCTCTTTCCCAACGACCCTAGATCCCCTACCATCTTTCAACACTACCCACTCCCTGCCTTGAATTCTGTTATTTTTAATCTTTGCATCCAACAAGTCTTAAATTTCACAAGCCTGATATTCAGTTATGTATTTGAACCCCCAAATCTGATCCTCTCTGCCTTTCTAATCTCAGATGCTTTTTCAAATAGAGCATACGTAATCATTTGGGAAGTCCTACTGGCCTGAAGAAATGTCTGTGGGAAACACTTGCTTTAAGCAGCTTACTTCTGTCTGCTACAGTTTGGCTTGAAAATGCCTCAATGCCCATATCTTAAATACTTGATCCTTGGCTTATTTTATAAGAAGTGAGACATTGTGGGAAGAAGTGCTGTTTTCGAACTTTGTTTCTTTTGATGGAGTATTATGAAACTGACCTATTCTTGTCTCTGTCTCTGTCTCTGTTCCTGTGTGTGTGTGTGTGTGTGTGTGTGTGTGTGTGTGTGTGTGTCTGTCTGTCTGTCTGTCTGTCTTTCTGTCTGTCTCTGTCTCTCTATGTATAGACCCTCTTCACAGGTGTAACAAAGTGTACAACTTCCTTTTCATGTGCTGCTGCCTTGGTATACAACCTTGCCACAGGACCAAACCCTGAAGATCAAATAGCTATGGACTGAAACTTCCAAAATGTTAAATCAGAAGAAATTTTTTTAACTTTTTAATAGTATTTATCTTGGGGAGGGGGGTTATGTAACTGAAAGCTGACTAACACCTTGTCCAGCTACCAACTGAGACTCTCTCAACTTGCAACTCAAACTCACCCTCCTACATTCCAGGCTCCTTCTAAATGCTTTGGGAATTACACCTTCCCAGGAGACTCAGTGTTATCCTGTGGACACTCTTCCTGTTATAGTGCACACAGAAACTCATAGTATATTAACTCCCACTCCCCTACCCTTTTTTCATACATTCTCATCACAATTAGGGATGTGGGAGCCTGTGACATAGCTCAGCAGACTAAACACCTGCTTAGGCAAGTGCAGAGACCGGGGTTTAATCTCTGGCACCACATGCCTTGCAGGCACCACCACCAGACACACTGAACCAGGCAGCGAGACCAAGCGTGGTGGTGCACTCCTATAATCCCAGCACTGGGGAGGCTGAAAACAGGAGGATCACTATGAGTCCAAGCTGCACGGGGAGGCGCTGTACCAAATACAGTAAAAAAATTAAGTATGGTGATATACTGACTTTCATTTCAGAGAGAAAAATAAGAGCAGACAAACAGAAACACATCATACATTCTTTTATCCTGAACTATGGTCCTTCTATATTATCTATCAGTCTTCCTGCAGCTCTCAAATATTTTCTTTGTATTCCTGAGATACAAAATGATGTACAAGTAAATTTGGATTTTTAACATGCATCTTGGGTTTTATTAGCTTCAGTTTCATTACACAAAATAATTTTAAAATTTTGTTTTCTAGAATGATTTTTCAAAGTTAGTGTTTATGTTTGAATTTAAGACACAATGGATATCATATACATTGGTCTGAAGAGTGCTGATTGTGGGACAGTGGTCCTTTGATATCTAACACTACAAATGGCCTTGGAAGACATCACCATGTTGTCCTTTTATCCTCTGAGTCAGATATTTGTCTTTCAGAAAAAAAATAAGAGGACTTGGGACATACTCAGCAGCACAGCCTTTGCCTGGCAAGTGTGAGGTTATAAATCTGATTCCTGGTACCAACCCCCCCCCCAAAAAAAAGAATAAAAACAGAAACTTAAGTTGCTAAAAAAAAATCCAACCATCCTTGATAATAATCTGGTTACATTTGTCAGTACTCTGAATAAAGTGAAGAAATATATAAGTAATAAAGGAGAGAATTTAAAATTATAATAAAAGATAAAATATTAAAGAATAATCTATTTTCATAGTCATGCCTAGAATAAATAAGAGTGAAAGAACAATGTCTAAATAAGAAAATGTAGGCCTTGTTCACATCGGAGTGATAAATTTGAATAAAATATTTCAGAGTCCATACAGGCGTAATGATAGCTCAGTTTGGGGACAATTCCAGTATCAAAATACAAACAGTAAAATTAACTGAGTGTTTCAGGAAAGAAACTCCTTAGAACTACTTGAAAAAAGTGAGGTGGAAAACATATCCTTCTTTAATAAACTCAAAGATATATTGATATTTTAAAATAAAAAATAGAAAATCTGAAGTCCCATTTAAGGATTGGCCATGGCTCTCCTGGGAAAATCAAGTGACACTGCAAAATTTCAGAAATATTATCAGTGGATATTTTTATCTTAATAAAACCATGTTTGATGTTCTTAAAGACAATAAAAGTTAACTGCAGTGCCTCTAATCATTTTAAATGATTAAAATGTACATTATTTTCTCCACCTGTGGGAAGACTGATAGAACAGGACATTACAGTTTTGTCTTCAATTCCTCGGCATTTGGGACCTTGGCATTTTGCTGTTCGCCTTTGCACTCATTTTCATGTTCTGCAGTCTTTGCATCTGCCAGCTCAGTTCCTGCAGAGTCATTTTCTCCTGGTAGATGACGTTTCCTCAAAAGTATCAGGGTCAAGAAGGCTGGAAAAAAACTCACACCTCTGAGGCCTGCCGGCAACCCAAGATAGATGTACCTATATAAGAAAGAATTAAAACACATTAAATTTTACACAGACACCATGGTCAGTGCAAGCTAATTGTTTTCATTTTTATACATCCTTGATTGCCTTAAAAATAACAGCAGTTATTATTTTTTCCTGTCCATCTTTTATAAGCAACTTCTCTGAATTAATTTTGATAATTGTTAAACTGTGTTTTTAACTTTCCACTACAAAATCCAAATAGTCCAAATTAATTGTTTTTACTTGTAACCATTTGTTACAATTTTGGCATTGGGTAGAAGTTCCAATTTAAACATAACACTGATAGGGCTGGGAAGATAGCAAAGAGGTCTAAGTGCTTGCTTGACAAGTGCAAAGAACCAGGTTTGATCCCTGGTACCAGTACTGCATGCTGCATTGGTCCCAAAATGGTGATAGTGGTATATGCCTATAATCCTAGAACTGGGGAGGCTGAGACAAGAGAATAACTATGTCACTATGATTCTGAGCTGCATAGTGAGATCCTGTACCAAAGAAAGAAAGAAAGAAGAAAAAAGAAAGAAAGAAAGAAAAGAGAGAGAAAGAGAGATTAAAACATAATACTAACAATGACAACAGTGTTTTTACCCATTACTTAATAAAAATATTATAAAGAATTGCTACCAATCATAATATATATTTTGGGGGGAATTTAAGGGAAAATTTTCTGTGCTAAGTTTGCTTAGTTTTAGTCACTAATGTAGAAAATGTCAAAACACTTTTCCACATACAGAAATTGACAAGAATTTTTGGCTTTACATTTATAAATTGTTACACCAATACATTTTTCTTATGTTCCAGAAGTCTTGCACTGTTAAATAAACTTCATTAACCATTGCTATACATTAGTAGATTCAATTTGTTATTTTTCCACAGGGAAATTTTTCCCCTGAGCAGTATGTAATGACTTTTTATTTTGTTTGATCAATCTTGGTTTGAAGTTCAGACTATCTGAAAACAGGATTTCTACCCCTCATTTTTTCTGAGGTTCTGGGGCATGTAGTATGGTCTTCCATCATTCAGGACTTTCAACCTGTGAATTTCTTTATGAATTAGGTGTCTTTCTTATATGCAGCATATAGCTCGATTTTGCTTCCTAATCTACTGTGCCAGTCTATTTCTTTTTATTCAGCAATTAAGTTCATTTACATTGATGATTATAATTGAAATGTGCTGAGTTAAGATTCACATGGTTTTTACCTAATACTGCTTTTGCCTTTTTCTCTTGTTCAATTGGTTGCCTTATTTGGTGTTTTTTTTTTTTTTTTTTTTTTTTTTTTTTTTTTTTTTTTTTTTTTTTTTTTTTTTTTTTTTTTTTTTTTTTTTTTTTTTTTTTTTTTTTTTTTTTTTTTTTTTTTTTTTTTTTTTTTTTTTTTTTTTTTTTTTTTTTTTTTTTTTTTTTTTTTTTTTTTTTTTTTCTGTTCTCATTTGTGCAGTTCAGGTCATTTTGGTCCCTTTTTAAAATATCTTCTAGTAGTCTGTGTAGGCTTGGTTTTGCCGTTGTGTATTTCTTCAGCTGTTCTTTGTCATGGAAGCATTTCACTTCTCCAGCAAAGTTGAAAGACAGTTTTTCAGGGTGTAGCAGTCTGGGATGGAAATTTTTTTCACAGAGGACTTGAAGCACTCTGCTCCATGCTCTTCTTGACTTCATGGTTTATGAATAGAAATCTGCTGTTATTCTGTTGGGTTTTCCTTTAAGTGTAATCTGTTTATTTTCTCTAGGGGCTTTTAGTATATCATTCTTCTGCTGAATTTTTGGAATTTTGACTATTATATGTCTGGGTGTGTTTTTACTTGGGTTGATGTCATTTGGAGTTCTGCATGCCTCAGTTACCTGAACGCCAGGTTGTTTTATCATATTTTGGGAGTTTTCTGCTATTGCTTCTTCCCATATTCTTTTTAAGTCATTTATATTGACTCTTTTCTCATTGGTGCCTATTAATCTCACATTGTTCTTCTTTGGATCATCTTGTAGATACTGAGTTATGTTTCCTTTATCCTAGTTGTTTTTAAGAGATCCTTTCTTGCCTTTTCACCAGCTGTGACTGTGTATTCAAGTTCTGAAATTCTATTCTCACTTTCATCCATATGGTGTTACCAGCTTGTGATTGAGATTTTATTATCCTGTATATCTCTTTAAACTGCTTCATTTGATCTTTTTCTTTCTTATACTGTTCATTCAAGGATTCCATCATTTTTCTATTCTCCTCTAATTTTTTATCAATGTCTTCTTTAGAAGCATTTATTACTTCTTTCATTATAGTTATCCTTTTTCACTTCAAAGATTATTTCGAATCTGATTTCCTCTCCACCGAAGTATTATTCAGTGCACATTTATTTTTTCATTTTAGAAGTTTTTGTTGTTGAATTGTGGCTCTATTTCATTTGGTGAACAAAAAGATACAGAGTAGAATTTCATTTTTAAAACTTTCTGTACTTATTTTGTAGTGTAATATATGGTAATCTGTTCTAGAGAAAGTTAGATAAAGTTAGTACTGATAAAAAGAATATGCATTTTGCATCTGTCTGATAAAATGTCATATGTGTTAATGCTATTTGATCTACAATGTAGTTGAACTCTGATATTTCCTGATTGTCTTCATGTACGTGATCTACCATCAGTGAGATATAGCTCTCCAATCATATCTAAATCACCTATGAGTATAATATTGGAGTGTATCTCTCATTTTAAGATTAATAGTCTTTAATTTATAAAATTAAATGCTTCAACATTATATTACACATATACCACACATATTACACATACTATATATACTGTAAATATATATATACATATATATATTTGTAGCTGTTGCATCTTGATAAATTGCTTCTTTAATCAATATATGTGACCTTCCTCCTATTTTCTCATATAGTCTATAGTCTCTTAATGTAGCCATAGCTGTGTGTTTCATATTTCAATTTCTTTACCATTCTCTGTCCTTTCACTTCCTGTTGTCCTCTATTATAATTTGAAATTTAAATGTGCCACAAAGCTGTGATGAAATCTTAGTTCACAGACGATGGTATTGTTGGGGAGAGAGGGAACCTCTCCGTGTAGGGTTGAGTGGAAGGAAGTTAGGGCATTGAGGCGTGCTCTCGGAGTGCATACTGGGATCCCAGAACCTCCTCTTTTCTCTTTCTTCCCCTCTTGCATCAGTATCTCCTATATTTTGTCAGCTTTCTCATTATTAAACACTCTATTCAACACCCACAACTTAAAAGAGTAAAGGCTAAGTTTAGTTCATGTTTTAAGAGAATTCAATCCATGGTCAGGTGGCTACAAGGTAGAGACATGATAGCCATAGAGCACTGTGGAGCAAAAAGCTGCTTATTTTATGATGTTCAGGAAAAAGAGAAGGGTGATAGTTGCCTCCTCCAAAAAGAAAGGGTGAAAAGCCAGATATAGTATTCAACATCAAACCTTCACAACTCATCCAGACTACACAGAAGTGTGCTCCAACAATTCGTTGGGCAACTCTCAAGAGAATAAAGTTGACCCAATTGGACATATCTATCACCCTACCCTCTCTTTCCTTCCTAGATTCCATGAAGTCATCAGTTTTACTCTACCAGGCATTTGCTACCATGATGTTCTGCCTAAAGATAAATCTCAAAAACAAGGAGTCATAGTGACCATGAATTGAAAAAGTGGAGCCCAAATAAATCTTTCCTCCTTGTAAATGAACTTTTTCAGTGTTTTGGCTCAAACTTGTAAAGCTAACTTAGAAAGTTGGTAGCAAGAAGTGGTGTCATTGTCATCTCAGAGAGGGTGCTATGTGGAGCTCGTGGGGGGGGGGTGAAAGTGAAGCCGTGATGGAAACCCCAAGAGGTGAGAGACTCTAGGAACCAAAGACAGCTGTTGCTGCAGAAAGCATAAGCAGGAAGTGGGGAGAGAGACAGAGAGACAGAGAGAGAGAGAGAGAGAGAGAGAGAGAGAGAGAGAGAGAGAGAGAGAAGCATAGGAGAGAGGTTGCCAAGCCTCACCAACAACTTAATCCATTGTTAAGTTCACAGCTAGGTGGACATTTACAGGTTTATAGATGAGCCCAGTTGGTAGAAGAGACTCATGAGAAGGTGACCCTGGAGACTCTGTCTGGCCCCTGGCCCCATTCTCTCTATTTTTTTTTTTTTTTTGTCTTTTTGAGACAGGGTCTCGCTATGCAGTTCAGGCTGGCCTTGAGCTCTGTTTTGTAGCCCAAGCTGGTCTCGAACTCGCACCGATCCTCCTGCCTCAGCCTCCTGAGTGCTGGGATTACAGGCGTGAGCCACCATGCCCGGCTATTCTCTCTATTTTCTTCTTCCTGTTTTCTGTTTCCTGGCTACCATGGAGTAAAAAGCCTTGACCCCTTCCAAGCCACACTGGCCTTACTGTCACACTGTTCCTGTATTGGGGCAATTAACCATGCATTGCCACTGAACTGGAAGAGGCCTGTCTTCCTTCATGCTGCAT
>PVJA010029644.1:0-26473 GCA_004027025.1 Myocastor coypus
TTTTTTTTTTTTTTTTTTTTTTTTTTTTTTTTTTTTTTTTTGTGGGACCAGGGTTCGAACTCACGACCTTGCACTTGCCCAGCAGTCACTTGTGCCTCGGAGCTATCTCCCCAGCCCCATCTGCTGTCATTTTTGTGAGTGAGTATTCTATGCCTCTTTCTGCTGTCTTTTACTTTTCACTTATCCCAGTTAAGCTTAGGTTAGTTTCTGTGTCATGTGGCAGTTGTTGAAGCCTCTTTTAATGGCTCCTTAATATTCTCTGAGTAAATGGTCCTTACCATATGTTGTAATGGTGTTTCTGAGTGGATTTACTCTTTCCTTCCTTTCTTTGACTATCTTGAGCATTGGGCAAAAGACCTTTACACTGAAATATGTCCCCAGCCCTTTTTATATATGAGGCAGCGTCTCACCAAGTTGCTAAATTATCTATGCTGGGTGTGAACTCATGTTCATCCTGCTTCAGCCTCCTTATTACCCAGGATACCGGTATACATCATCACTCCTAGTTTCCAGTTAAATTTTTAAAAATTAATTCTGATCACATATTTTAAGAAATAAATAATAGAAATTAGAATGATGGCTGTCTGTGGCAGAGTAGAGATTAAGGTCACAGGATAATTTTCTGGAGTAAATAATGTTTTATAATTTGATGGGGAAGTTGTTTACCCAGATCTGTTTTTTCAAAACATCATTAAATGTTTAAAACTCTTATCACACACTCTATATTTTATCTCAGTTTTTTAAAAAGAAATGTATATATAAATAGATCTTTGAGGTATTTAAAATGTAAACTATGGAATAAGACATGCTATGCTACCATTTATTTTCTTTAAAAAGGGAGATAAGGAAGGAGGCATACGTGGCTGGCTGATGAATGGGCAGAATTACATATTTCTGTGACTCCACACTCGTGCAGATGTATCATGGGTCTTGGACTCAGCCACTCCATTAGGATTCTTCCTCAAATATTACTCTTACATGCTCTTATAATTTCTTTCTGGGATGAAAAATTTTTTATTATAACATCGTTAGCATGAATGTCATTTTTGATGTGATCATTATACTTACTAATATTCTCCAGTGAAGAAGAGTATTCAATTTCTGAAAAATTTTAACAAAAAACAATAATATTTGTAGAGAGATCTAGAAACCAGCATGTGGAGCCATCATGATCTAGAAGCAGTGAGGGGTCCCGAGGCCTCGGCTGCTGGATTCCCATTTTATCTCTCTGGGCTTTTGTTTTCTTGTTGATGGATAAGAGTTTGGACCCATGACTCAGGGTCTTATGGGCCTGAGGTCCCGTCACCCCGGGAGGCCCTGTTCCTTTGTGTAGGGCTAACGTGGGACAGGGCACTCTGCGTGCACGTCACATAGGAAGTAAGATCTCATACTTTTATGTTTTCCAACAGGTGACAACGAAAGCCAAGCAACTCAAGGATTCTGTTACCTGCTCCCCAGGTGAGTCAGTACCACCTTAACTCACTACTTTAAAGTGGTATCTTCCAAATAAACCCCCTTTTATTTTATTTTATTTTAAATTTTTTTTGGTTTTTTTGTTTGTTTGTTAAATTTTGGGGGTTTTTTTGTGTGTTTGTTTTGTTTTTTTGCAGGACTGGGTTTCAAACTCATGACCTTACACATGCCAGGCAGGCACTTGGGCCACACAGCTATCTCCCCAGCCCCTAAACCCCCCTTTTATAGTAACTTCTTAAAATACACCGGTGTGATCTTTTTATTCAGTGAACCCTACTCCTACTGATCCTTTTAAAAGGAGTTGAATTCCAGGCCCCCGACAAGCCAACTTAGCCCTGCACAGACAGTTGGCACCAAGAGGTGCATTTAGTAAGATTGAAGAACCCTGCAGTTTTTTAGTATTTGCTGGAAGGGACATGCAAGAGAACACCAATCTCAAGAACAAGAAGTGCATAGCTCAGTGGCACAGTGCCTACCTGACAAGCCCAAGGTCCTGAATTCAATTCCTAGTAAAAAAAAAAAAAAAATCAGTCTGCACGTCACACAAGTGCTCTGCTATTTCCCCTGCCCATTGTCATCACACGCACCAAGCCACGCTCACAAGTGGTGAGCAGCCTACCTGAGGATTTGTTTCTAAAAACTGAGAGCCTCAGCCAGATATGAAAGGTTCACACCTGAGTCAGGTGGGTGGCTGGGAAT
Source organism: Myocastor coypus (assembly GCA_004027025.1). NCBI lineage: Eukaryota > Metazoa > Chordata > Mammalia > Rodentia > Myocastoridae > Myocastor > Myocastor coypus. The sequence goes on from PVJA010029644.1 coordinate 2,173, forward strand.
TCGAAGGCAGCCTGTGCTACAAAGGCAGCCTGAGTTGCACAGTGAGACCTTCTCTATAAAGAAGAACAACAACAAAACAAACAAACAAAAAAACTACAGGCTACAGGTTGCTTTAAGTAGCATTTTAACCTGTAAGTCCTTCCAAGAAAATCATGTTGAAAATACAAACATGTCTTGTTAGCTTGCAAAAACAACTGAGTGGTTTAGGGAAGATTCCTGTAAACAATCTGAGTAATATGGACTGCAAAATGAACCTTGAAGTCCTGGAAACAGAGCCACCAGTGTGTTCCACTACATACACTGTGCTATGTCACCAGCTCTTTTTTAAAACATGTATTTTAGTAGAGGGTCTATAGGGTCTCACCACACAGATCTGACTCATAGTGATCCTCCTGTTTTCCCAAGAACTGGGATTACAGGCACCCACCACCACACCCAGTCTCAGTTGCTTTCTCAGTGCACCCCAGGAGTGGGTCCCACATGCCTTGTTGCTGGGGATTGAACCACAGTCCCAGCGCTCTGCCTAAGCAGATACTGTAGTCCCACTGAGTTATCTGGCCGGTCCTCTTTTCATTTTTTTTTTTTTTTTTTTTTGAGACAGTGCTGCTAAATTGACTTTATTTTCTTCCTACATTTCATTCAAGTTGATTAGCATTAAACACATTTTAGGGACTGAAGAGATAGCTCAGTAAGAATAAGGGCCTGAATTCAATCCCTACTCTGCAAAATAAATAAATAAAAAAATAAAAAATAAACTGAATTGGGGCTGGGGAGATAGCTCCGTGGCACAAGTGCCTGCCTGGCAAGTGCAAAGTCATGAGTTCAAACCCCAGTCCCTCAATAAATAAATAAACAAACAAACAAATAAAACTGAGTTGCTCAGTGGCAAAGTAAGTGGTTAATAGTATTAAAGTTTTGTTTTAGGGTGGCCAAATAGTGTATTAAAGTACCTTAGGCAGCTGCAAGGGTGGAGGGTTGGATCACTGCTATGTCATGCTGGCCCCACCACCCAGGACACCCTGAAACAGTGACTGAAACCGGGCCTTGTGGTGCGCACCTGTAATGCCAGCACTTGGGAGGCTGAAAACAGGAGAATCACTATGAGTCTGAGCTATGTAGTGAGACTCCAAATACCCTGTAGACCCTGCCCTAAATTCATTTTAAAAAATAATTTTTTAAATGATGTTATTAAGTCACTGAGTCACTCTTTCCTAGACTGTTTTTAAACTGGCAGTCCTTCCGCCTTGCACCATGCTGGAGTGTCACAGAGCAGCTCACCAGCCCTGGGAAGCCAGTTTCTACACCCAGTACCAAGCTCCATGCACTTGTTTCTGCATCTTTGCCAGTACCAGACATTGTCATTCTTTATTTCCTCTTTTAAAAAATTAGTTTCCTATTTTCTAATCTTCACCAGTTGAATGATTGGAAGGTGGGTGTTTGCTGCATGTTGCTAACATTTTTAAACCATTTGTATTTCTTCCTTTGTGAGGTAAAGGTTTTAACTTTTTTTTTCTTTTTGTTTTTACTTTAATATTTTTATTGTTTAAATTTAACAATGGTTATATTACATATTTTCATCATCAGATCAGTTTACATTAATACATATAGGTATATAAGATTGATCAAACAATTAAACATTAACACTTTTAAATCAACATTACTTTTTCTTTTCTTTTCTAAAGTTGATATATTGCATATTGTCCTCACAATAGTTCTACAGGGTACAGTGTGTGGTCATGACCCACCTCCCTATTGATGTTGCTTAGAAAAAAAAAAAAAGGAAAAGAATATACTTCTCTTTGGACTAAGAGGAAGCAGATACATACACAGTCAAATGTTCTGCAATTGCAGTGGGCCACCAGTGAAGCTTGTAATGAATCTAAGCCTCCTAAAGCTCATCTCACCAATCTAGCTCTGTGTTTCATGCATTGTAATTAAGCATTTTTTTTTTTCTTGCTGGGTGGTCAAGGGCAAGTCGAAGCAAGACCTGTATAACAAAACATTCATTTTTTTTGTATCTTCCAGGGTCAAATCCCCTCAGGATTAAGTTTGGGACCATAGACAGTACTTTGTAGAACTGTTGTTAATGTCAGCCTTCAGGACGAGTCATGGCCATTGCTTGACCAGTTTGCTTTCTGTGAAAGCCTGAGAGAATGTTTTTCTCTGGGTGACTCTCCTTAGACGCACTACAGTTCATTCATCCCTTTCCTCTGAGGTCCCATAATCTCCTTGACCAGAAAATTTGGGACACCTCTGAGTTATAGGATATTATAGCACAGGTTCTCTTATATCCTGGGTCCTTATTGACCTTGAAGGGCGAGGGGCCAAAATATTGGCTATCTTTATAGCCCTTCTTTTTCTCTATTAACTTACATTCTTAACCCTCCAGCAGAAAAGCTTTGTGATACTATTACTCTATAACATAGGTACTTGAGCTTATCATTCCTGGCTTTCTGAGTATTAAATATCTGTGACTTAGCTTGGAAATGATATTTTCTGACCATCATTGATATTCTAATAACTTTCCATACAATGTGATATAAGCAGTTACACAATTTTGACACAGATATTTGGAAATTCAAGGAAATACAAAATTGTAGCCTGTCAAGACTATGGTATTTGGCCCAGTCTCTTATTTTCAACTAATACTCTTGAGAAAGAGAATAATAGTAACTGAGTTTACGCTGGGAGCAGTGCACATCAAAAAGACAAGAGTGACATGCATTCCAAGCATAGTTTTAGTGTTATATAGTGCTATGATCAATATGATGAACCGTTTGAAGGTTCTTTTTTTTTTTTTTAATTTTTTTTAATTTTTTTATTTTATTTTATTTATTTTTTTCTTGTTTCAGTACTTTTGTTTGTTTTATTTATTTTTCTGGCCAGCTCAGCCTGCCCTGAGGGCAGGGCTGGCGCAGCATGTGGTGCCAGGGATTGAACCGCAGTCCCTGCAGCTGCCCAAGCTTTCCTAAGCAGGCACTTTAGACCACCGAGCCATCCCGCCAGCCCCGTTTGAAGGTTCTTAAGACCAGTATCTGATTCATCCTGTGTACATAAGTGCATGGTTTTGCTATTGATATGTTTTCTCCTAGTAAAGGTTTTAACTTTAACAAAACATGTTCTGCACAGTATAGAACTTCAGCCAGCGCTGCTGGGCTGGCCCCAGCTTCCTGGGGCAGCCAAGGCGGCCTCAGCAGGGCACTCATGCCTCCCTGAGTCCAGAGCTGCCCACTTCTATCAGGTGACCTTCGGTCTTAAAAGACTCGGAGTCACCATGGCTGTAAGAAGCAGATGGTTGGGACAGTGTGGGTCCTGTCCGTCCGCCCTCTCCTTCCTCCCAGCCTCACCTAGGAAGTTGGGAGAGGGGCATGTGGGAGCAGCTGCGACTGAGTCAGTGCTCGGGCCCGCATCTCCCTGTGCTGTGTCCTCTCCTAGGGATGGTCAGGCTCTCGGAACTCAGGTCCTCGGCCCAGACCTCCCGGCCCATGAAGGCATCCGTGGCCCTGCCCAACGACATCATCACCCAGAGGGAGGAAGATGCCGAAGCCCCCGACGCTCGGGGGCGGCGGCGGCGACCTGAGGAGAAGGCACGCGGGCGGAGGCAGAGGGACTTCGAAGAGGCTGCGGCGGTGCAAGCTGAGTCCAGCGAGGACGACGGCGACGACCAGCGGCGGGAGCGGCAGTGGACACAAGGCCAGCAGCGGCTCCTGGAGCTGGCGCTGCAGCAGTACCCGCGCGGCGCAGCCGACCGCTGGGACAGGATCGCCCGCTGTGTGCCTGCCAAGAGCAAGGTAGGTATGGCTGTGGCCTGGCCGCTGACCCTCAGCACTAGCTCCGGTTACTGCCCGCCTCCTCCGGGGTTTTCTGGAGCAGGCCAACCTGGGCCGGGGCTTTGTGGAGAGCCCACACACAGACGCATGAGCTCGCTTGGGAACCAAGCCTGCCTCGAATTCTCCTGCCTCACAGGCTGCCTAGTGCAGGGATGATAGGTATACCCCACATGATGCATAAACCTCCCCAAAACCTGAAGCCGAGTCAGAGGCGAGAGGTGGCTATGGCATCACTAGTCCCACAGGGCTGCAGCAGATTTGTGATCAGAGGGGCTGGGTAGGACCTCAGATGCCACCAAGATCTGGTGCCTGGCAAGCTTGAGGCCTTGGGTTTGATTTCTGGTACAAGAGGGGGAGGGGCAAGGCTTTGGGCCTGTAAACTGGGCTGTGTGTGTGACTGGCTCCGGCCACAGTCTTGGTGCTCCAAAATACACCTAAACACTTCAAGCATGGCTGTGGGCTGTGGGGAACAACTGCCATCTCCCTGGGCCTGACATCCTGGGCCCCAGCCGCAGCAGGCCTGAGGCATCCCAGGACCTCATCGCCATAGCTCATTTGCATTTTTTCTTTTTTAAAAAAAAAATTGTTTTATTATTTGAATTAATTTTAATGAGAAAGAAATAGCAATGAGACAGTTTCACAACAGGTTAGTAAGACAGTTACAATAATTAACATACTGCATTTTGTTGTCTTTGTAGTGATTATTCAGTGTATAAGATGCAGACATGATATCTTGTCTAAACAATATTAGTCAGATATTCTCATTGAGCTGAGAGAAAGTAGTTGTATATCTGTCCTATTTTACCTATGCATATATATTTTTTCACTACAAAATGGTCCTTCATTTATACCCCCCTTTTTTCTTTTGTTTTGTCAGAGATGGGTGTTCCACTGCTGTTAAGAGAAGCTTTTGGAGACCTCTTTAAATGACCTTTTCATACTTGATGCCAGTTCAAATATTATATTGAGCAAAATAACCTAATATAGTCCAATAGTCCATAATAGTAGTGGCTTATTTGTCAACAGAACTGGCAAATGTCTGAAATTGTTGACTTGAGCCTTTTATAGCTCAGCATATTAATATGACTTTACTTTTTGTACTTTGTGGTTATACTTTTCTGCTGGATGGAAAAGACCAAGTTAAAGCAAGACCTGTATAACTAAAAATGTAACTTGTATATCTGACAAGGTCAGTCACATCACCTCAGGAATTACCCTGGAACTGTATACAGCAGCTTGTAGGCCTTTTGTCAGTGTCAGCCCTCTGAATGAGTCATGGCCATTGCTTGACCATCCTCGCAATTTCTAAAGGGAAGCTAAAGCTAGTGAAAGTCACTTGGGGGGCCCAGCAGGATGGCTCAGCAGTCTAAAGCGCCTGCTTAGGAAAGCTTAGGCGGCTACAGGGACCATGGTTCGATCCCCGGCACCACATGCTGCACCAGTCCTGCCCTCCGGGCGGGCTGAGCCGGCCATAAAAATGAGTGAATAAACAAGTAAAGGTTCTGAAACAAGAAAAAAATAAATAAATGAAATAAAAAATTTAAATTAAAAAAAAAAGAAAGTCACTTGAGAGCCATCTAAGTCTGAGTAGTCAGACAAGTGATAAGGATGGGTAACATTCCCCTATCCCAAGGCCAGTGGGATTGCCCGATCAAAGAGAAGTGGGCAAAAAGTGACTAAAGGGATGCAAGGTCCAGCCAGAGAGAGACCCAGAAGTCACAAAAGAAGAAATTTCTTGAGACTTAAGGGTGAGCTCCAGCACTGATTTAGAAAACTAAAGTGGTGCTCGCTTCGGCAGCACATATACTAAAATTGGAACGATACAGAGAAGATTAGCATGGCCCCTGCACAAGGATGACGAAAACTAAAGTGTTTCCATTTTAGATGACACTTGAGCACGTGACCCTCGGTGTAGGCAGGTTGTTCTACTTTACAAGGGCTATTTGACCCAGAAGTGGGTGAAGATAAATTCTCAGGCGAGTCCTGGAATTGAGACTGGAGAAATCAGTGAGATTTGAAGGAGGGCTGAGGAGGGTTAGAAGGGAAAGCTGAAAAGTATGGGGAGAGAAAGCAGAGTGATATGAGCGTCCACGGTGTGGTGGGAAAGGTAAAGTAGATTACAGGTTTCTGTGAGACCTAAGAGAAATGGAGCTTCAAGTGCATTCCTCATAGGCAGCCAGAGTCACCACCAGTTCTGGGACGCCATCAGGAGAGTCACTCCCTGCAGAGGAATGCTGTCCAGGGCACTTGCTTTCTTAGATGATCAGTATCCATCCTAGCCATGCCAAAGCACCTTGGGCCTCAGGGAAGCCTGCAGTTGGCCTTGCCTTTCCCATGTACACTTTTTTATTATTATTATTACTTTTAATAAGAGCCGGGCGTGGTGGCGCACGCCTGTAATCCCAGCACTCCGGAGGCTGAGGCAGGAGGATCGCTGAGTTCGAGACCAGCCTGGGCTACAAAAGTAAGCTCAAGGCCAGCCTGAACTGCACAGTGAGACCCTGTCTCAAAAAGTCAAAATAAAAAAAATAATAAGAAGAAATAATATTGAGAGAGTTTCAAAACATGTTAGAACAGCCACAATAATTGATACAATGCATATTGTTGTCTCCATAGTTGTTCAGAGTACAAGATGTAGACATAACTCTTTTGAACACTATTAGTATAAATATTTCTTCTCATTGAACTAAGAGAAAATACTATACATAGAGCAATATTCCATAATACTAGTGGGTTATTGACAGAACTGCATTTTTTAAAGTTGAAATACCACATTAGGAACCTAGCTTGTGGCCATGGACCCCTGGGTGCACTGATTACCTTACCTGTCACCCTCTTGGAAATGATGAACATCTGGGGAGAATTACAAGCCATTACTTAGAACTCCCAGGGCGGGATCTGTGACACTGCAGAACTCATGGGCTGAGTGGGACTAGGGCCTTCCTATTTCACTGGGAATGAGCAGGACCTGCGTGCCCCTCTGCTGTCCCCCAAGCTTCAACTCCAGGCCTAGGAGAGGGTGGGCACTACATGCTCATCACCCATCCAGCCCAGTGCGTTGGGTCCCTCCAAGGGTGAGGGTCCACCCCCAGCACCCTCTCACCTCTTCCTCTCTCCCACAGGAGGATTGCATCGCCAGGTACCGGCTGCTGGTGGAGCTGGTTCAGAAGAAGAAACAAGTGAAAAGCTAAGCATGCCAAGGATGACATCCGCCTTCAGTTCCCATAAGGAATATTTGAAAACTCTTATGCAGAAACTTGCATTTTGTACCTCAGTATTTCTATACGTCATGTGCCTTAGTAAATAAATGAGAGATTTGTGCGCTTCGGTTGGTGCTGATCCTGTGTCAGGGGAAAGGGCTGGGTGACATGTGATTTTCTTTCTCCTCACTCCAAAGGTTTTTTGGGGTCAAGTGTCCCGCAGTGCATCAGAGCTACCAGGAAGCAGTCATGATGGGGTAAGAAACCAACCTGCTCTCCTCTGCTTGGAGACATGTAAGTCCTCAAAAGGCCCAGGAGCACCACTAGTGGTCCAAAAACAAATAGTGGCGAAGCAGAGATCAGCACTGAGTTTGGGGACCCAGGACTGGAGGTGGCCACATAGGGCCTGGTAACCTCAGGTCTTTGGAGGACACTCACCAGGTGCCCCCCACCCCCATCTAAAGCTCAGGGACATTTCCTGGAGCCTCTATGCCTTAGCTAGCAAACATTCCTGGCTGCTATTTTTGTTTGTGTTTTATTTTGAAGCAAAAATTTAAAAACTATGTAGTCAGGGCTGGCCTGATAGCCTAGGCAGACTTTCACAACCACTGTGGGAAAAGCTTCCAGAAGAGCAAGGATGTCAGGAAGCTGGATCCAGCCTCAAGTGCACCCCCTTCTTCTGGACCCTTGAGGGTAAGGAGTTCCACTCACAAGTTGGCACATAAAGTTTGCCCCAGACTGAAGCAATTTAAAAATTTAGCATCCGTGCCAGGCATGTAACACACTCCTGTTGTCCCAACACTCATGAGGCTGTAGAAGGACGATCTCCATCCACGGTGAGACTCTGTCTCAGTAAATAAGGAAAGGAAGAGCTCACTGGGAAGGCCCAGGGTTGAATTTCCAGTGGAGGAGGGAGAGAGCTCTGCAAACAGTGTGCCCCTCCCCAGGTGTTTAGACCTGGGGCCTCTGAGGTCTGGCTCAGTGGCTCAGGCTACCTTGCCTGAAGCAGTCTGGTGTGGCTACTCCAACCCCAGTGGGGTCATAAAGGCAGCTACTGTCCTGCCCTGAGGGCAGAGACCCCTTGGCTCCTCCCCTCCCAACACCATGGTCCCTCAGGTCCCTTCACTGTGAGTCCTGCCTGCTCTGGCCCTCCAGCCCTGCTCTCCTCCCCTCCATCATCTCCTGGGAACCAGGCCAACCTGGAAAATGCACAGGCTTCCTAGGACTCCGCAGCAGGTTGCTTCTAGTGAGCTGGAACTAAGCTCCTGGGCAGATTCTTCCCTAAATTTCTGCTCTAAAAGTCACCTGCTCTTTCTACCAGTCTATCCCTGAGGGTCCCACACTTGCTTTGCTTCCCCAGTCCCTTGCCCATTCTCCTGTCTTCCGTGTGGGCATGGCCCTGGCCAGATTCGGGAGTGACAGCACAACTGTGGCCTTTCTCAGCATCAATACAGGGCTGAGGGTGCCTCTGTTCCACTCAAAGTCACACGCGGGTCATGCAGGCACAGCTCCAATCCATCCTCTGTCCACAAGGGCCTTGGGATCCTGCCTGTCTGCCATGCTAGGCTCTGGTGACAATGCTGCACCCCACCCACTATTCTGCCAGCGCTGGCACACCAAGCTGTGTCTCCCCAGTCCTAGATCTGGGTATTTGTCCCTGCCAGCAGCCTGCCTCTCCTGGTAAAGGCACAGGACCGTGATCCTGAGCCACAGAGGGGCCTGCACACTCAGGCAACTGCACATCTGGTCCACAGAACAGCCACGCCCAGCACATCCTTCCTAGTGTGTATTTTAACTACACAAGACTATGAGAGAATGTTTAAAATTTAAAATATATTATGCTTTTTTTCTGTTCTGAGACAGTCTTTCTATGAAGTTCAGGCCGGCCTCACATGCACAGTGATCCTGGGTTGATAGGCATGCACCACCAGGCCAGGCTGTGATACATATATTTTAATACAAGAAAGGCTGGCAGTGTGAGGGGATTTTCTCCCCAGCCTGTGATTGTTCTGTACCAGCCAAGCCAGCTGTCAAGACTGAGCTGTGTATGTCACCACCCTTGGTTTTAAAAAATGTGATAAGACTTCTGCCATCTAAGAAATGTCAAAGCTAACACCATACAGGGGACCCTCCTGTGGATAGGGGTTGAGACTTGGAACCCACAGTCTCCTGACTCTTGGACTGCAGACTCCAAAGCAGCAGAAGAAACAAGAGATTGAGAAGCTACAACCCTACCTTGCCAGAGGGAGTCTCCTTCAGAGCTGCCAACCCCAGTTGTGAACAGACCCAGGAACATTGCAAGGAACCCCCTCGGCGCAGAGTTGTAATAAAGACATTTCCTTTGTTGCCAGTAACCATGTTGAGAACAGTAACAACTGTCCCCATGCTCACCAGTGTGAAATTCATTCAGGGGAGGATTTCCTGGGCTGCAGACACAGGGAAAGACCCTGCCTGAGGAGCCTGGGTTCCCTCCAAACATTTCTAAAAGCTTATGGCCAGTTCACTCTGAAAGGCCTACTTTCATCTGTACAAGAAGATGACAGTGGTGTCAGCCAGGCCTGGTACCACACACTACTTACTATACACCTCCCAAATACCAGCCCTTGGGAAGCCAAGATAAGAGGAAGGCCTCTAGCACAAGGCTAGCCTGGCCTGGTGGCCCTCTTCCTTGGCCGGGACATGCAGCCCAGGCCACACATCCCCAGGCTGACACAAAGGGACTCCGCAATGATAGGCAACCCCACATTCAGAGTGCATATGCCGCCCTCCAAAGAGTTGGGGAGACCTGGCACTCACACAAGGCCCAAGTGTACAGTGCCAAGAGTGGCCTCCGACACACAATGTTGGGTGTCAGCCTCGGGAGCAGGGCTTTCTAGATTAGTCCCTGCCTGTGCAGGACAAAACTCCTCTGGCACTGAACCTTACTCCATTCGAGATCTGCAGTAACGCCTGTGCCCTAGAGACCCAGAACCTCTGGCCCCAGGGAATGGCTCTAGGTTAAGTCTTAAATACAGTGCTGACCAGAAATGGCCAGTGTTTCATTTTTAAAATCTCTCCATTGCACAGAGCACATTGGTCCCTCTGCACCTATCCTCTGTACACATGCAGTCCCATGTCCTGAACAATGGCAATGGCTCCCTTCTGTGGTCAAGGAACCTGAGGAGGGCCAGAGTTGTGGGGTGCCCGAGCCAGCCAGCAAGGTAGACAACCCCTTCGTGTCTGTAGGAGCCCACCTTTCTCGACAGTGCTCACCTCTCCACACTTTGAAGACACTGGTGAAAGGGAACTTGGGAACTGTTGCAGAGGTGTATCTGCAGTGAGGGGAACTTTAGCTATAAATTATTTCATTTTTTATTTTATTTTTGCAGTACCAGGGATTGAACGCAGGCCCCTGCGCTTTCCAGCCAGGCGCTTACTCTACTGAACTTATCTCCTCAGCCCTATAAATTTTAAAAACTGAAACATTCACTATAGCTTGGTCACAGTTCATATAAAGAGGAATTTAGTCTTTCCCAAGTATAACTGCTACCCTATTAATATGCTATAACTAATGCTCTCTGTTTAACAGCTTGTGTCAAGATGAGCCCCAAGCCGGGCGTGGTGGCTCACGCTTGTAATCCCAGCACTTGGGAGGCTGAGGCAGGAGGATCGGTGCGAGTTCGAGACCAGCCTGGGCTACAAAAAGTGAGCTCAAGGCCAGCCTGAACTGCACAGTGAGACCCTGTCTCAAAAAGACAAAAAAAAAAAAAAAAAAAAGATGAGCCCCAAAGCCTCACAGTCACAGCTGATGCTTGAGAAGCAGCTGTATCTAGTGCATGGTCACTAAATTAGTGCACTCATGGTGGCCTAGTTCTGGGTGTGGATAACGGGGAGGTCCACATGGGGCAGAGTCCTGCCTGCCCCAAAAGCATATAGCCTGGACAAAAAGAGGGCAGGTGCTGTGGGCCTTAGCCACTTGCTGCTTTCTGCCAGTCCTGCTTGGCCTTGAGCTGCTGCCCTTTACCAAGTGCCAGCTGAATACGGACTGAAACTTTCCCAAACTGAGCTAAGTAATAAGTAAACCTTTCCTTCCTTAACTTTTGAGTGTCAGGTATTTTGTCTTAACAACACAGAAAGTTAGACACCCCACCTGAGGTCATTTCCCTACTTACTACACAGAATGTGGCCCCCTTCTCCTCTCAGCCCTGGCACTTCAGGCCAGGGCTCCATGTTGGCACCTCCTTGGCAGATGCCATGGCACTTGCTGGTGCCCATGAATGTCACAGGTGCCAGCAGGCCTGGCCCACAAGTCAGAATGGCCTCCAGCAGGGCTCAGGGCCCCAAGCAGGAACAGCACCAAGTTATAAACATCATTAAATTTTATTAACAAAACTTTATACATTTTAATACATGTCAAATTTTACATCTAAGCAAAATAACAACACATTCAAAATTTACCCTTTATACAAATTGTTACAGAATAACGACCAGTGGGTTAAAGAAGTAAAATAAACCACACTGATTTTTTAAATTATCTACAAAAGGTTTAGCTTTAAAATTCCCCTGAACATATAAAAATAAATTAATTTTACTTTTCAATTAAATCTACCAATTAGAAATATTACAAATCAAAATATCAATGTTATGAATTTTTCACAATACAAAACAGATTCACAAAACCTTATTTACAGAAATGAGGTAAGAACTGTGCAATGTTTAACCAAGAGACATATTGCAGAATTAGCATGTTCTTCCAGCTAAGTACACAGTGGAGGTCTTATCACAGCTGGGCTTCCCACTAGTAACAGGGCTTTGCCGACATGAGCTGCAGCTACAGCAGAGGAGTCCTGACTTCCTTGGCAGCCATGGGAAGTGGGGCCACAGGGCCGCAGGGCTGCAGTGGAGAACCGCAGGGCCGGCAGGTCTGAATGGTTAGTAGTGGGAAGTTGCTTACATAAAACAAATGCATATTCTCACCAAACCCCCTCAATCTGTTTTGTAACCATTAGTAGATAAGCTCCTGCGCGAAACAGTACTACCCGAGCCAGGTGCAGAGCACAGAATCACAGGAAGGCGGGGCCTGGGCAACGGGTCGAAGCCACACCCAGTGCAGCCTTTTTTGCTTTCAGCTGACCTGGCTTCCAGCAGCCTCAGAACTTGCTTAACTCAAAGTGTCCCTCCATAAGCAGGTATTGACTAAAATTACAGAAGCGTACCCTTAGCAGAACAAAATGTCACATTCTAATCTAATTCCCCAAACTGGAGTTTCATCAGAAAGGAAGTATTTTGAACAAGGTTTTGCAGAGTCCAGGTAGATGACATGGTACAGCTGACTGTGCTTAGTGACTAGAACTCTAGAAGCAGAAACCGAGTGCCTTGACATTTCAGAACTGACTCACAGAGTAGGCACACTGTAACCCAAAGAAATGAAGGTATTCGTACTCCAGCTTGTACAGTACCAAGTAGTCTGTAAGTGGAACAAGTCTTTAGTTTTGTTATTCACATTTCCATTTATAACAACTTGTTAGTTGTGTACCAACTATATTCAGTTTTTCTTGGGTTCATAAACCAATTGCATGTAAGTTATTTCATTGACAAAAGTTGGGTATTACATTTTCTTTCCAAGTTCAAAACCTTTGGGTGGGGCAGGGGATACAGGATTTCCATTTCAGTGCAACAATGCAACAAGAAAATCAGTGGGCATCTTACAAGAGTGCCCTCGCGTGTCCTCTGTCCTGTGGCCTTGTCGCTGGGTCACAGCTGTCCTCAGGGACCACAGTGGCAGCCACGCAGGGCCAACCACAGCAGAGGCCATCTTGGGTGTTTGTCAAAGGTCAACTTTTCTCCTGAGCTACAGGCCCAGTTTTATCACTAATTCTCTGCAGTAAAAGAAACAAAAACCACAAGCATTATTAGCTAAATTGATTCTTGCCAATGCTTAGGATAATACCCTCTTTAACCACAACTGGAACACATCAAACATGATAGATGGCTACAACTTTTTTTTTTGCAGAAAGTTAGCCCGGCTATTTTTCAGGCTAACTGAAGAGACATGAACTTACTGGTAAATGCTTTTAAAATATTGAATTTAATACTACCAAGGACAAAAGAAGCACGGTACTACCTGCTGGACAGCCAAGGCTGCCTCGCCTTCCTGGCTGCTATCCCACAGACACACTAACGTGGATCATGAATCATGAAGCATTTATTGACTGAGGGTCACCAGCCCTCGCCTCACATTGCTGCTATCCTTGGGCTACGGTTTATTCCACCCTGCTTTTGCTTCTTACACAGTAGGCTCCCACCTCTTACCTTGGAGACCAAGGACTCGGTGTGTCACTTCCAGCCCTAATCTCTTCTATCAAGTAATTAGCTTATTTTATATTCATTATTGTGGCTCCATACTTCTCATCCTGTACAACTCAGGAAAAAATACTTGTATTTCTCCTTTTAATGAGAAAAAATTCTTGTGAACAAGAGTGAAGAATAACAGGAAACTTCCAGAACTACTGTAGAATCACTTGTTTCCACCCATGCAAGCAAACACCTATGAGACTACGAGTTCTGTGCTCAGTGCTCACCACCAGGAAGTGACCCTGAGGAATCTCTGAAAACCAGCTACCGAGGACCTAGAGTCCATTCTCATTACTAAACTCTCCAGTTTGTGAAGACAATGCACAGTGAACAGTGAACACAACACTGTCCAGCACAGGCTCAACTCCTTCCTGCCTCTAGGACTAAGGCAGAATCACAGTGACGGAGAGAAACAGCCTGCACACATGATGTACCTGGATCCACTTTTTAATGTATCTTTTACACTGAGAGGGTAAGACATTATCACTAACATAAACTAAGATACTTAAAATTCCATTAAAATGTGATTGATTTACTGTCTTTAAAAAGGAATCTGGTAGGACATCTAGATTACTTCCCCTAAAATATATGTACAATTAGTGCTCAATTTTGAGAAGTAGTTTTGATCAAAATAGAAACTCTTAAATTATATCAACTTGTTTTATAACTCAGTAAATTAAAGTTTATAAAGAAACACCACATATTGCCTTCTGATTATGCTATTCCTTATTAACATATACTTTGAGGTTGAAAATTGCTAACACAATGACCTCTGGCATTGCATGGGAGTCCCAGTGGTGACCTTGCTGGAAGCAGAGGCCAGCATCAGCCAGCCAGTTGCTAGACCTGTGCACCCAGGGCTGGAGACGACCACCCACCTTGGGCCCTTCACTACACAACCTAGCCTGGAAGAGACACTTACTGTGACCTTTGCGCCAGCACCATCCCCATGGATGGTGAGGAAGGGGTTAGCAGTAGCTGTGTGCAGAGGGGGTGCGGGGGCTCCTGTAAGCAGGCTGTTGATGGGGAGCTGCGTGGGGCCCGGCAGCTGCAGCGGCTGTAGTTCAGGTGGGTGGTGCTGTGGGTGCTGCTGCTGCATGAGCTGGAACAGGAAGGCCTGGTGTTGCTCCTACAGCGGAAACATGGGGAGAGTTCCTAGTCACCACGCTCACCACCACACGCTCACCACCAGTAGAGTGCTCCCTTTCTCCCCATTGGGTACTTAAATGTAAGAAAACACAACCTCACCCAGAAAAAACAGGCTGCACTAGATAACATCCATTACTATATAAACAATTAGCTAGGACCAGCCTGATTTCAAAACAAGAGCAAACGTCCATGAAGATCAAGACCTGCCACTAAAATAAGTTGCAGATCACAGCTGTCCCATATAGAACAGATCCTGGGACCCCATCTTTCCACCCATCAGTTCTGACGTCACCTGGCAGAGCCATCATTGGTGCCCACGGAGGTGGAGCTTCATGTTTTTCCCTGTGGCACTAGAGTTAGGAACCTGGGGCTGTTTGACCACTGAGCCCAGCCTTTCCTTATTTTGAACCAGGTTCTCACTTAGTTAGCCAGATGGTGCTCCAATTTGTGATCAGCCTCCCAAGAAAATGGAGCTAAGGCCTGCACCACTGGGTGGGGCCATCATGGGTCACTCTTGGCAGCAACACAGATTGCGTGCTGCAGATTTCAGGGTGCTTACTGTGCCAGGTACTTTTTCAGATGGTGGGGAACAATGGCAGGAAATAGGGTCCCCAGGAGACAGAAATGCTCAGATATGATTGCAGAAATGAGCAAAGAAACAGGAAGTCTGATGGGGATGGCCTGCTGATCCAAATTTTCAACAGGTCAGGGGAGCACCCCTGAGGGTACAGAACAGGAGGGGCCAATCTCCTTCTGCCTGAGCAGCTCCCTGTGGAGAAGGTTCTGGGCAGGAGCTACCCACTCTTAATTGGGGCTTCCAGACAAGTCCACACCTGTGTCAGAGACATGACTGCAACAGGAAGAACTGAGTCACCATTGGCCAGGCAGGCCCTGAAAGCCCTATTGCCTAGAAAGCAACTGGAGCTAAGAGTATGGTGGCTTCCAGAGCCCTGGGCTACGGCAGGGTGTCAGCCTTAGAGATGCAATCTAGGCATGGCCACCCTACTCCCGGATGATTCCCCGGGATAGGCCAGAGACAAGGAAAGGGCCCAGGAAAGGAAGGCCTGTGAGGCGGACAAAAACCAAGACGGGACAAAAGCAAGACAAGGCCCAGTTGGGGATCTCAGGAGGTGGGGCTGGGATGGAATGTCTTCTGTGAGACACAAAGTAGAGAGAGGAAAAAAGGATAAAGCAGTTCTCTGCAAGATGAAGATGTATGTGTGACTCCTAGCACGCTGCACCCCAAACTAAGGGTGGGCTAAGAGGGAAACTAGCATTTAAATCCTTTAGTCTTTGCTCCACAGAGTAAAACATGTGAGAAATTCTATGTCCCTGTCCTAGAAATGCCAAGTTGACTCTGCTGTTATTACTGTGGCACAAGCCCTCATAGGAAGAGCCCAAGTTTAGCTCTCCACAATAAGACAAAAGTAAGAGACCAGCCAGATAGCTCAGCAGATTAAAGCTACTTGCTTAGGCAGATGCAGGAATCAGAGGTTTGATCCCCGCCTGCAATGCCAGCCCCGCCCCTCAGAGTGAGCTGAGATAGCAACAGCGACTGAGACTGGGCATGGTGGCACACCTGTAATCCCAGTGCTTCAGAGGCTGAAAACGGGAGGATCACTACAAGTCCCATCTGTGTAGTGAGACACTGTAGACCCCATACTAAATACAAAAACAGGCAGGGATAGAAAACGCCACCCCACCTTAGTGTAAGGGTAAGAGCATCCACGTCATCTGCCTTTGCATCACTGCAAGGACAGTGACAGTGAAAATGAGTCAAAGTCAATATCAGAATTTTCAACATTTTTACTAAAGCAAAAAAAATGTGTCTTTTAAGAATTATGGGCCAGGCTATACTAAATGAGATGTGCGAGACGTGGGGGAAAGTCACTGCGTACAGGGTGCCCTTCCCCTCGCTGCCTATGCCAGAGGCTTTCTCCACTGCCTCCACTCTGGTCTCCTCTCAGCTCTATTAATCTCAACAGCGCCAGAAGCACTGCAGTTGAGGCCCAGCATCCATGCAGCCCTGGATTCCACCCCAGCGTTTCAAGTGGGGTGTACCTGTGACCCCAGGACTACAGGCTAAAGGTCTACCTGGCTGCAGAACAAGCCCCTGGGGAAGGGCCCAGCCCTTGCAGCCCTGTCCAGAGCCCCACCACGCTCTCTCTGCTCCAGCATGGCCCTTCTTTGTGCAGAACCACAGAACCCCACATCAGCTCCTGCCACAAAAGTGCAGGGAAGTGTCTTTTCACGTAGCAATGTCTGGCCTTGCAATAAAATGTCTTGAGGCACCCAGACTCCATCTTCACTTCCTCTACATGAAAACTCCAAGTAACCAGGTCCCAGCTGCTCCTCCCTGGCCAAAGTAGCCATGGGCCCAATGCCTGCCCAGTGTCCTCCCAGGTTCCCTTCCCAAGGCCCCGAGTCTGCCCTGGAAACTGGGTCCCCCATCACACAGAGTCTCTACTGTCGCAGCTGAGTGGCTCAGAAGCCACCCTGTGCTCAGGTGACATGGGTGACAGCCCTGTGACTGGGAGGCACTAGCTGCATGTTGTCCTTTGGGAATGGCACCCAGAAAGGGCTGTGCATGCCCAGCACAAGCACTAGGCTCTTTCCAAACAATCTCTGTATGTGGCTGATGAATCTGGAGTGGAAGAGCCCTTAGGTATGGGGGATACATTCCACCCCTACTGAAATCACTGTTTCCCTTCCAAACTGGTGCCTGGTGGGCCTGCCTGGGTAGCAGGCTGGCGGTCAGTAGCTGCTCTTCCTGCCAGGCTGACACACCTGTTCTCAGGCTACATCCACTCTTTCACACTGTGGTGGCGGCACCGGTCTGGGTGACCCTCTTGATACAGCCCCAACATACCTTAGGGTACACTCAGCCGCTAAGTTAATCCTTTCAAACTGTGAATCATTACTGTGCCACTATTTGAAGCTCTCTAAATCTTAAAATAATCCTGAGAAAGGAAACTGGAGATAGATAAAATGAGATTGACAAAACAGGGCAGTGATTAAGGCTGGGCGGCAGAGGAAGTAGGCACAGAGGGCTTTAGTCATTCTCCTCTGCTCAGGGACACTTCATGGGTTCCACAGTAGGCTTTGGTTTGGAAAGCTTCTGGCTTCCTCTGGGCCGACCTGCAGTTCCTTCCTGCTCAGCCAGCCTGGCAGCCCCTCCCTTACCTCGCTCTCTGCAGTCATCTGCCTTCCTCCTAGTCTTCCACAACACAACACATGCCCAGGTCTTTTACAACTGCTGCTGTCTCTACCTGGAGCACGCCTTCTCTTCTCTCTCCCCTAAGTCAGAAAGGCACACTCCTTCAATGTTGGTTCCAGCCCAGCCATGTGGGACAGGACAGGGCAGGGCAGGGGCAGAGCCTTCCCTTGTAGGGCTGTGCCAGCCTGGGACCCCACCCTAAGCATCACTACACCAAAAGGACAGCGGGGCCAGATGGCCTCGCGCCTTTCTCCTCCGTCCCTGCACCCACTGCCCTGTTCGTGGCTGAGACCGCCACTATGCACTGCAGACCCACTTGTCCATGAAGAAAGCTCCCCGGAACTTTACCATCTTCCATCACCAGACCCTGTGACAGTGACACTGTGTGATAGTGTGCTACTGAATGTGCAAGTCAGGAAGGAACGGTCTGGCACTACATGGGTCCCGAACAGCAAGCCACGCTCTCTGGGCAATGTATGCATTTGTGGTATTTTGCTAAGGGTACTCTAACCCCACGGTGGAGTCTATCCTTGTCTAGAACACTTGCTGCTCATAAAAATCAAATATTATCAAAAGGAAGAACTTACTGGTGTGAGCTGTTGAGAATTTAACAACTGCTGAAACTGTTGCTGATGAATAAGTATTTGTCTGTGCTGGTCAGAAAGTAATCCTAGTCCTGAGGCACTGAAAAATGATTAAAATTCTTACTTTCTACTTTATACTTATGTCTTTTAAAATGAAAGACAACTTTTTGATTCAACATTTAATAAATACTAAGAAGTGCTTAAGCATAATACTTTACTTTTCCAGACAGGGTCTCACTATGTAGTTCAGGCCAGCCTTGAACTCACTATGTAGCCCAGGTTGGCCTTGAACTTTGCAGCAATCCTCCTGCCTCAGCTTCCCGAGTGCTGGGATTACAGGCATGCGCCACCACACCCAGCCTAATAACCACGACAATTTTTAGAAACAGTAACTACAAATTATTTCTTCTTTCTCTTTCTATAATGCATGTATACAACCAAGTAAGAATTCACATGGTCAAGAAATGTTTTCTTTTTATTATAAACCAAACAGAAGAAAAATTTCTTTTATGGAATAGAAATTTACATGTGTTTATTTTTGATTACTCAGGGATAATTTAATCCATGCTAAGATACACAAAGTTAAAAGAAAGAATCTAAACATACCACTGACTTGATTTTTTTAATGATCCCAATTATTTTTTTAAATTAAGCATCAAGAAAAAGAAAGCCAGAAGAAATAGCTTACTAGTACCAAGTACAAATTATTTAAAATTATTCCTCAAAAGTATGTTTAATAATAACATGGCTTTAGTCCCATTATTTTGCACAAATAGTCATATGAAATTCTAGTACAATGAAACCAACCAAGCTTCACTTCCTGGAAATTCAAGATAAACATTTACCCCTCACCTTATATCAAAATCTTTGATTCCAAGTTAACAAAATTACACTATCGAATTTTAAGAAGCATCACCATGATATCACCTTTCTTCAGAATGTAGGATACATAAGTAAAATATACAAGGGGTAAGAAAAATTAACATTTACATCACAGATCAAGACTAAAACTTTCAACACAGTACATATTTTATACTTCATTATTAAAATTGACTTTGTTTTAATAAGAATTACTTAAGTTTCAAAAATAAATATATTCTGGGTAACATATGCCTAGTTTAAATTTGGGGTAGACTTTTATTTTCTTAAGACGCATCTACAAGGGACAGTGAAAATCCCAAATTAAAGTACAGACACTGCTGGTTCTATGTTGCACAAAAACCCGTAATATAGTGACAGAAGCATCTCACCTGTTCGTCAGCGTGGCTGGCATTGGATGTGTTGCGTTAGGTGGTACAGTTGTGTGGGTGAGGGGGGCAGGGTTCTGGGACAGGGTGACAGGGGTCTGCATCACCCCGTTTAAAGCTCCTACAATGCCGTTAATTGCCAGCTGGTTACCTGGCAAAGCTCCAATTATCCCCCCCACCGCAGTGGCAGCAGGGATGGAGGCGGCCACGGGCTGCATGCCACCAGCCAGTGCCCCCACAGTCACGCCGTTGACCTGCTGGACCCCTGGGACTCCGGGGCCCTGCTGCGCCGGACTCTGGCCAGCAGGCGGTGGGGTGGAGAGGGCAGATGAGCTGCTGGTGCTCTGGCCACTGGAGGTTAAGTCCTGCTGGAAGAAGAGACACTGTTCCATGAGCCCGAAAGCACTACATGTGCTAGACTATGACTCACAGCAGAGCACAAAAGAACACAGCCACACACAACTTACCTGGTTTAACACAGGAAGAGAACTATCTGGTAAAAAGCTGTTTGCTATATGAGGGCTCTTACTGCTGTTCAAAGAATCGGTAGTTGGAGCTAGAATAATAAAAACAAAAATAAATGTACTTACCCTGTGAAAAACACTGAAGTCTTAACATTCCTATGGCCAGTTTGTTTGTTTTTATACTATGGCCAGCTCAGCCTGCCCTGGGGATGGGGCTGGCACAGCATGTGGTGCCCAGAAAAGAATGGTCCCTGCGGTTACCTAAGCTTGCCTAAGCAAGCGCTTTAGACCGCTGAGCTATCTTGTGCCCTTTAGACTGCTGAGCTATCTCTATTTAAATGGCCAGTTTAAGCCGGGCGTTGTGGCGCACGCCTGTAATCCCAGCACTCGGGAGGCTGAGGCAGGAGGATTGGTGCGAGTTGGAGACCAGCCTGGGCTACAAAAGTGAGCTCAAGGCCAGCCTCAACTGCATAGCAAGACCCTGTCTCAAAAAAAAAAAAAAAAGGCCAGTTTAAATAGAAAAGGAAACCTGTATGACTGTGCAATACCACAGCTTTATATCAATAATGAGATTATTATACATTTATATAAATTTCACCACTAAACTTTAAAGAAGTGAAAGCAAATTAAAGTCAATCACTTAGTAAGATTCTCTACCCTTCAGAACAGCCCCATCACCCCTGCTCTGCATTTTCATGATGTTGTGCATTCACCTCTCATGCCCACAGCACTGGGGCCCCTCCCACACTTCTCGCTGCATGTGGACCCCACTCACACTCACCAGTCTGTGCTGAAAATGGATGTAGCTGATGAGTTGGACTGAGAGCTGTTGTTATGGCAGGGAAAGGCACTGCAAGCTGTGCATTCAGTAACTGAAGACGCTCCTTTTTGGCAGTCAGGTTTTTAATTTGTTCCTCTAATCTTCGATTTTCTACTTGAAGTTGGTGTAATGACTTCAGCATTCCTAAAACTAGTGAACATTTGGATGATTTTTAATAAAGACAAGCCCACACTCAGGACTATTTTAAGGATGCAGGGCCAGTAACTTTAGAAAAAGTTGAGATGTGAGGAGGTCTGTAAAATGTCTCTAAATGATTAGCACTTAAGCATTTACAGCTGTGTAAACACAGCATGAAGGAGATTGCTCCCACACATAGTATCTGAAAACCTAATTGCACATACCAACAAAACAATCACCCTCAGGTCTCTTCCATGCTCGAAACAAAAATGGTAACATTTTATTCTCCTCAAAACAGCTTTATTCACTACAAGTCCGACTTGCATAGTTAGACCCTGTACCAAATGCATAAAAAAAGAAAAAGGCCTTATTAAACATTCAAAATGCCTGCTGGGACTTCTCAATGAAGCCTAACTGTAGTACAAAAGGAACATACCGAAGTCCTTTGACACGGGGAGAACACATTTTGTTTGGAGTGTGTGTGTGAGGGCTGGATCTAGCTCAGAGGTAGAGTGCTCGCTGTGCACGTGCAGGGCACTGGATTCCACACTCAGCATCCCCAAGAAAAGAAAATCAAAAAAGCAAAAGCCAACACCTTCCCTTCAGCATGGGGGGCGGGGAGAGAGTCCTCAGCGTGCTGCACAAGGTGCCCAGCAGGGAGAGCTGTGTGCTGCCGCCCCCACCTCTCCCTGCCAGAGGCCTGGTGGGAGGCCACACTTGGCCTCTGCAGCCACCTCCACTGTGTGGCTCTTCCCAACTGTCACTCCGCACTTCTGCTAGCCTGATGTGATGGACAATGTAAAAGTCCACATACTAAAAAGTTGCATTTGTTGAATGTGACCTCACGGCCTGGGGGGAGGGGACCAGTGAGGAGAGATGGCTCCACTGTGTAGAGGCACATATGGTCATTTCTCAAGGACTTAACATCCCTCCTCTTTAGCATCCCAAAAGAAACCCTTCCTGTGCCCAAATGAAATCAGCAAGGCTAATAATCTAGCCCTGTCATCCAGCTATCTGTTTAAAGGATTATCTGGCATGAATTTCCTGACAGTTAGTATTGCTTGTTGGGCACCATTCATAAAAATACAGATTTGTGGAAAAAGACTCACTAACCTAAAAACAGCTTTGCTTTAATAAAATAAAGCAGTTCATATCCAGAAGTGATGGAAACCACCAATTTTCCCCCCAAAAAATTTACGCTTGACAGCAAGTCATTCAGGTAACTCCCACTTATTCTAACTTTGTTTTGCTGTGATTTTTCACCATGGCCCTACAACTTAAAATGTATCATGTACATGTACATGATATATTGCACACAGTAACTTAACAAATGATAAATATAACACACTACATTTATGATGTAATTATTTTAAAAAATATTTTATATTCTTTCTCATATATACAATTTAAGAGAGATGATCATAAAACTGTGTATGAGCATTTAAAAAAAGAAAGTAAGTTTTCTTCCAACAATTAAGTTTAAGAGACGATAGCAAAGAACAAATTACAGAAGTATGGAGAAAAAATAGCAATGTTACAGCAGCCATAACTATAACCAACCAGTTACAGCTGTGTGCCTAGCACATACAAACCAGATGCTTTCTATGAGCCAGGTACACTGTCTTCATGGTTTTCATCTCTTTTAATCCTTATAATGACTTCAATATAGATAAAATCTTATCCCCAATTCTAGAAATGAAAGACTAAAGAACATAAGAGAGTTGCTCTAGTGAACATAGGGTTCAGGTCAAAGCAGTAACACTGTAGAACTGGTTCCATTAAACCTCTGTATTACACTTTCTCACCACATTATACAAAATATACATCATAATGTCATCATTACTGTGGATAAAAAGTGACACCTGTACCTATCCACCCACCCACCTTTACCTGAGCACAAGAAAAAGAATACTTACTGTCACTCGGTGTACCCTGTTCTAACAAAAACTGCTGTCCTTCACTCCACTGCCTCTCTAACAGCTGCTCTATGCTGGCCGCTACTGGAGGCAGATTGTCCAAACTGCTGCTGCCTGGCTGATCATAGCGAATCTGCAAGCTGCTGACAGGGGACCTGGGGAAAAAGAGCCACTCAACTTAGAAAGAAGGGAAGTGCTTTTAGGGAGAGCACAGTAAGGCTCCTTACCTTATCCTGACTGCTGTTCCTGGCCAAGCTTTCATACCCCAGGTGGCCTATGCCAGAAGGATTGGGTTCCTGGGTTGTTTTGTGGTTTTGTGTGTGTGTGTGTGTGTGTGTGTGTGTGTGTGTGTGTGTAACCAGGGATTAAACTCAGGACCTTGCACTTGCCAGGCAGGCACTTGTGCCCCTGAGCTATCTCTCTAGCCCCACTGGGTTTATAAAGCCATAATAGACCCTAAAATTGAGTTATTATCATTCTTCCTCCTTGCACTATAAAATCAAAGAAATGGCTGACATTAAATGATTAAAGCTCAATAGAAAATAGAAGTACACCACTAATAATCTCTGGAACAGGCTATAAAAGAAGTTGGTATGGCTTTATCAGACAAAAGACTAAAATTAGACTTGAAAAATAAAGTTTCACCTTTCTCTCTTAATAGACAGACATGGTATCAGAACAGATGATGATTATAATACCATGGGAGGCATCTGAACTTATAACCAACAAATGTTAATCAAATATAAATAAAAGAATATTGTCAAAATTCTCTTAACTTTTGTTTACTGAGATGGGGTCATGCTATGTAGTCCAGGCTGGTCTTGAACTCATGGTGATCCTGATGCCTCAGCTTCCAAAGTGCCGAGATTACAGATGTGTACCACCATGCCTAGCCATCTTAACAATTCTGAAGTAGTTGTTACAAATTAAGAACTATTTACAGGGCTGGGGAGATAGCTCAGCAGTCTAAGCTCCTGCCTGGAAGGTACAAGGACCTGGGCTTGATCTCCAGTACCACATACCCTGACAGCCCTGCTGGGTGAGCCACCGAAACCAAGCATGGTGGCACATACCTATAATCCCAGCACTGGGGAGGCTGAGACAGGAAGATCACTACAAGTTTAGGCTGTGTAGTAAGACCCTGTACCAAATAAATACATAAATCTTAAAAAAAAAAAAAAAATAAGCCGGGCGTGGTGGCACATGCCTGTAATCCCAGCACTTGGGAGGCTGAGGCAGGAGGATTGGTGTGAGTTCGAGACCAGCCTGGGCTACAAAAGTGAGCTCAAGGCCAGCCTGAACTGCATAGTGAGACCCTGTCTCAAAAAGACAAAAAAAAAAAAAAAAAAAAAAAAAAAAAAAAAAAAAAAAAAAAAAAAAAAAAAAAAAAAAAAAAAAAAAAA